>JAIPRK010002107.1:0-29327 GCA_025469195.1 Chaitophorus viminalis | reverse complement strand
ATATATATAATTGTACATATCGATATACACAAAGCTGGTTTTTTTGACCTTCGTAGTAGGCAATTAAAACAAACACAATTGAATTTTAAAATGGCTTATCGATTAACGTATAGGTAAAAGATGATTTGCAAATAAAAAATAAATATAGAAACTAAATATTGATATTGTTAAAATATTTAAAACTATAATAATTATTTATATGATTGTGCGTGTGTGTCAGTGGCGATGGCGCGAAATAATGTAATATTATGGAAGAGGATTACTGATCTGAGTTTAAATTATAGAAAACAAAAATTCAGTGTAGTGGAAACAAACCCAAGACGGATTCAAAGCATAACAATATTTTTTACATGTTTCATATGAGTTATGATAAAAAAAATTGATCCCCCCATGACCCGCCCTAATTACGCCACTGGTATGTGCTGGGTATATATAAATATATATTAAATTATAACAAGATGTATATTACATATTATATTGTATAATAATAATTATTGTAATAACGTGTAATGTGTATAATACTATAATAACGGTATTTACCTATCTGCTTGACTGCTTGTTATAAAAGAAATCAGTGTTTAGTCGAAAATGATCGTATTATTGAGTAGGAGCGTTTTAATACTATATGAATACTATAATCAACCATGCGTTTACCTATAGTTTACAAGCAGTAGTGTAGTAAGTTGTTTCAAAGGTGTATTATAGTTAATACGCCTCACTTGCACTTGTTATTAGATATATTAAATGGGAAAGTTGTGCGGAGACAGTTCTACTAGGAGTTTTTGATGTTGTTGGTTTTGTTGTCGATGGTTATATTGTTATTTATTATAACTTATAAATAGGCATTTGAGACCGTTAAATGAACCCAACATTTTGAATTTTAATAAATATTAATTTATGAACACACATAAATGTTATAATTTGGTTTTGGTATCATATGAGTAAGTTGATCTCAAATTAAAACAACAAAAAATAACAAATTAATGTTTTTGCCTATTTATTAAATATTTTTCCTGAATATCTCGATATGAAAATGTAGAAGACATAATTTAATAATAATAATAATAATAATTTATAACTATGTACTATAATTAATATTTTATGATAATATGATATAACGCTGTAATTTATCTGCATGTATAGATATAAGTAATGAACTGGTGAACGATAATATCATATTATATTATATAACATACATAATTATAATGATCAATTTCCCGGTTTATTTGATTCGATTAAAACATAAAAATTCAATAGAATATAGCAAGAAAATAATCTAATTTCGTTAAATTTACGCAGTTTTATGAGTTTTATAAACTGCTCGTGTATAATTGCCACGCATTAGGAAAGAGTGAAATTCAACGTCTCTTGTGCAACGGACAATGGGTTCGCCCGCGCAACCGTAATGTTATTTCAACAGTAGGTACAATACGTATAGCGAACGTTTTCTAATCCACTGTGCCGTTATTTGTTTATGAAACGGAAAAATCACTTTTATGTAAAATCAGCTGTAAATAATTGGCATAGGATTTTTATAGTTTTAATTAACTCTTTGATGATTATCGCGGGTAAAGCTATAGTGTTTTGTTTTGCTCCATAAAAGTTATCCACCAAGTTATATGTACTTATAAATATAATACATAATTTGAACTCGAACAAGGTCGTTAGTAATGTAGAAGAAATGAAGCTATAGCTTTCATAACTGTTTCTAAAATAATTTCATATTCAGCCACAGGTATACTATAGTCTATAATAGATATTTAGATATTACAATATTTTACTTATCTATTGACTATTTAGTTTATACATCGTTGTATTGAGTAAAATTAATTTAAAAGGAATTTATCATTGTTTTTATGCAATTGAACATAAATTTATTGCTATTTTTAAAATGTACAAGAATTTATAAATAATATATATATATTATATATTGATATATTGTAAAATTTTTATTTCGTGCTGTAGTAAAGTTTGATGGTATTTTATTTTTATCATATTTCTGATATATATTATATTAAATTGGTTAAATAATGAATATTTAATGATTTATTTTGCTTTTTGTACCGAGAGAAATTAATAATTATACAATCTGGACAAGTATAGTATCTACAATGAGTATAAGCGTGAAGAGAGTGAAATAAAAATAATAACATTAATAAATATTTCCATAAAAATATACAAATAATTAATAATACTTAAATTAATTGTATCTTGTATACTTTAAAAGAAAGAAATAGTGACAGCACTTTGGCGCCAGTGGATAGTTAAAGATAAAACGATGAAGTATTTAAACTTTATATTTACTTTCTAGTTTCACCTCATAGTTTTAAATAATAAATCATAATTATATATTTTAAAACTTTTTTTAATATGTGCAAATTACAATTTACAAATATATATATATATATTATTTATTTATTATATTACAAATTATCAATCAGTAAAAAAATGTATCTAAATCAACGTCTTAAATGAGTCCAATGAATAATCCATATAAACGTCTTTTAAATCCATCTGGTTGTTATGGAATTATTAAGCTTTTAGCCAGGGCACTAATGAACTCTCTAATGTGTATAAAATCCAAATTTTCCAATCGAAACTTCTCTAGGCTCTTGGTGCTCTTGCAGATTCTTTGAATCTCTCCATTTATACGTCTTTATAATGAATCACTTTCATCTAACCTGCATATGTTAATTGTCCGGGACACTGCTAACTTATATTTAATAAACTACTCGTATTATATTCTTCTCTTTTTTAAAAATTATTTTAAATATCATGTAATGTCTCTATATCCACATATTATCCCTCAATCATCTTTTTTTGCGGTCCAATACATAATTATACATTACACAGACAACTCCTTACTCAGTCACTCCATAATTCATTTTCCATAGACACATATTCATAGTATACACTTGTGACCTGCCCTGATATATATATATATATATATATATATAGGGTGGGGCACTGCAACGGCCGATTTTCAAAGATAGATTTTCTCAGTCGTAATTAAGATAAGAATTCTCACTAAATTAGTTATTAGTTCAAATAAAATATGCCATTTAGTAAACATGGAACAGTAGAGTGGTGAACAACATGCTTACGCGATAAAATCGTTAAAAATGACAGTTACGTAGCCGCACAGCGTTCATTTTGTCTTCATTTTAATCTTAAACACCATGATTCGGTTCCATCGGCTAAGGATATTAAAATATGGGTATAAGGGCGCCCGTAGGATAAAATCCCACCAGGGGCAAGATAAAAATTACTTAAAATATAATATACGCACTAATTAAATAATAGTAGAATCAAATTAATAGTAATATTTAATAATAAAATAATAATATTTAGATGTTTAATAATTTGACTTAAACAATATTCTTATATTTATTAAAGTTTGTAGGTACATTTAAACATTATAATATATTCACTACTATAAATTCCCAGGGGACAATGGCCCCGTTGCCCCCTCTGCGGACGCCCTTGTATGGGTAACTAACTAAGAAGAAACGGTTTCAGCATTAAAAAAGATACCTTTACGAAAAAAAACCATTCGCACACCTGAAAATATCGCTGCTCTCACCATGTATCCGTGTAGTGGAAAATATACGAAGTAGGCTAGAAGAGGATTTGAGAATAAATGGCCATCATCTTGAGGATATAATTTTTAAAAAATAAATGACATGTTATATACTTCATTAAAATAAATAATAGTTAATTTTTATTTGGTTTTTATTTTATAACTTATCTTTGAAAATTGGCCGTTTCGGTGCCCCACCCTGTATATATATATATATATATATATATATTATATGCTATAAGTTATAATTGTATCCTCCAGTTTTCAACTTAATCGAAGATATAGTACCTAAAACTTAGTAGTATACTGGCTCTTGGATTGTGGTCCATGGTCCCCTGGAGATCCACAACACTCATGTCAGGGATACACCATATACGTGCTACTCTGATAATGGAATCTATACATCTAGATTTTTTTCGGCTTTTTATGTATACTGTCGTCTGCCATATGTTTTTGTACTCGAAGAATAATTATACTCAATTTAAATGCATTACAATAAAACCGTATTGTTGTCAATGATATTTTATTTGAGTTATAAACTGTGCGTTTGTGCATGGTGCCTATTTACTAATTAAACGAGGTCAAAAATTAATGCATGTATAGATAATTGATAACATTATTTCACTAAGAATCTTTCTGATATAGGTACCTATATCTTTAGGTCTTTGCGTTTATTGTGTTACACGCGTTACACAGTCAGCGTGGATACAAATAATTAATAGTGAACTGAAGTTGTTCAATATATAACACTGTAACAGTTGAAGTAAAAATTACATTACATTACCTTATTGATAAATGTTTGTAGACATATTTCTCATTATTTTCGCATCTTCCAATTGATTTAATTTTATAATTCTATCTTAATTTTTTTGATAAAGCAAAATAAACGTTACACTTTGGTACTCACCTACAGTAATGTAATCAATGTGTTATATTTGAGTGTTTTTTTTTACTTTGGACTTATTAACAAATAAAAATCAATTTCCGTAATTATCGATTTTAAATTTGCTTATTTTATATTATTGAAGAAAACATTAATGGTATATAATAAGTCATTAACACTAATATAGTACCCACCCCAAGGTAAACTTTGAAACATTTTTATAATAAATTCATAAACGGTCATTAATAACGTATCATTTATTTTAGTTTAAATGTAATTAGCTACGATTTATATAGAATAATATGTCAACATGTATTATACATTGTGTATAGTATAGTTATCAATTGCTTTTTTGATAGATAAGTTTTTATTTATTTTACTATCCAAAGACAATATTATTCGTGCTGAGTTTAAAGTATAGTGTGCACTATGCACTAATAATACGCCTACACATAACACATCTATATGCAAATCATTTGTTAATATTTTATTCAATTTTCTCAACTACTTTTGATATCTACAGATTTCAGTATTTTACATAATAAAGTGAATGACAAAAAAAGTTTTGAATTCCTTTATATTTTGAAGGAACACATATTCCTACTTCCACATGTGTAAAATATCTAAGTACTACTCTTGACAAAAGGCTAACCTAGGGCTCCACCTAGAAGCTAAATTAAACTTAATAGTCAACTATTTTCGACCAATCCTTAAATCAAAACTGTCCATCTGACAAAATTACTATTTACAATTCACTATACGACCTATGTGGATTAATGCAATTTAGATTTAGGGTTGTGCCAAACCCTCACAAATCCGTACCAATGTACCATACAAGCGTTTCAATTAATAACTCCATCATATTACTTTAGTGTCCTAAGACCTAGTACATTGTATATAACAACAACGCACTTCATAAGGACCTCAAAATTTAAACCGTCAGTCACCTAGCCACCAAACATGAAACACTATACTGCAGACTGTAGACTAAAAAAATCATATTGTGTTATATTATTGGATAGTCTCCTTTCCCGCATGCCACTCAAGTGAAGAAAAAATAATAATTGAAAAACTTTTCATTGAGTGTCATTAGATGTTTCAAATTAAATATATACATGCAAATGAAATTATTCTTTTACAAAAACAATATTATACTGAAATGGTTTTTCCGTGATAAAATGAAGCGTTTTTATAAATTATACTACTAGTAAGTAATAAATAATAATGATCCAATTATTGAAAATATAAAATATAATAGCTCTATCTTTAATCCGAATAATTCGATAAGTAGGTATAGTTCATAATGTTCATTATAGGTAAAATAATAAATATTATATCTATATAGAATATTAATGGTGTTATGGATTGATTGAAATCATAAAATGTGACCCTCTAAGGCCACCAGCGCACATTTATGGTTGCTACAGCAGAAACCGATTACGTGAACGAATTCTACTTCACATACGAACGTATTTATACATAATTTATTATATACCAACTAGAAAAATAATTTACACATGTAGCCAGACGCGGATCAGACCTATTAAACAGGACAAGGTGTCACGAGGGCGACAGATTTTTACATTTTCAATATTAAAAATACCCAACGAACATTTAATTTCCCGCGTACACACAATGTTTCGTATTAGTGTTTGCCTTGTCAAACGCGCATTTGATCGCGTATAGATATAATAATGGAAATAATGATGAATATTTGAAAACCGCATTTACCTACAGTCTACGCTCTATACATTGCGAAGCGTAAAAGAACCAACAATAATAATTAATATTATTATAAACAACACATTGTCCTGCTGCACACATTCGTTTTTCTAAATCGTCAAACTACAACAGTAGGTACGGCGTCCACTGCAATAATTGACATTGAAAAATAAAGGGACGTTTGGATGGTGAAAAATCGATCTATTGCCACGGTAAGTTTACGATGTAGGTACACGTGGGTAATACACTGGATATGCAATAATTCGAAATGCTGCACCGTCGTCGCTGCCGAGAAAGCGCGATTTTTCCTAACAGATCTTGTTTGGCGATGGAGTGGTCGACGGGGGGAGGGGGGCAGGGGCCAGGGGGAATAATAATAATGAAATTAAAAATAACCAGCCGACACCTACGAGCACGCGTATAATACCTATAGTAATATTAAATATTATGCCTATAAATGTTGCTATCGCAGTGGCCGTGGTGAGATTGAGATAAAACGTTGCGGTGGCGAGCTGACGACGACGTCGAGCGTGCGAGTATGCGTATACGAAACCCATTGTCGAGCGATTTGTCCGTCGTCGAGAGAGGTGCGCGCGTGAAAGTTTCGCGCGGGCCGTGCGGCGACGACGAAGAAGAGGTATAATATTATAGCAACGCGTGTGCATAATAATATATTATACATTTTACTTTTATAAACATGATTAATAATAGTAGTATCATATAGTCGGATTACACAATATCTACCGCATAACACATACACACACACACACACACACACATCACACGTGTACGTACGTAAGCAGTAAGCACACACACGCATACACACGTCAAAGTACGGTCGATGATAGTCTACGAGACAACGCGTAATTTCCGCGGAACGCACGTGCGTTTACAAACAATATGAAATACACACACCACCGTTGGGCTTGTTAAAAAAAAATTATTATAATAGTAACGATTGATTTTTTATTTTTCACGTAATAATCATTTCCCTCCTCCGTGTACGCATATTGTTACGTGATTATAACAATTTTATACTGCAGTAACCATCGTATGTAAGGCGTGTGGGCGAAATTCGGTAAATATAATAGTAGGACGAACACCAATCCACGCGGAAAGTAAAACCACAACAAAGTGGCACGTAGAAATCAAACTTTGTGTGGATCACGCTTTATGTACAAGATATGGATGTAAATATGTAATACGTTATGTCGTTGCATCATTAAATTTTCGAAAAAATATTTTCCACGTGAAGGTCAGCATTTTATCTGTGTAACTAAAACACTAATAAGTAATATATTGTTGGTATTATAACTTTACATTTAAACGTTCTACGTCGTAATAATGGATATAACATATAAATCAATAAGTCTTCAATGTTCTTCATTATTCTTGAAATGATTTCTACTATATGATATAGCGTTCAAACATTTATAATAAAAAATAACTAATAAACGACTTGTTGTATCAAATGATCTAAAAGTATTTTCTCGTCAATGTTTATCATTATTTCTAAGTTTTCATTCGGTTTAAAGATGAAATTACTAAAACCTACGAACTCATTCAAGTATATCTTTCTGGTTCAATATATATTCGCAATCTATACCTATCATATAACAACCTTAAAAATCTAAAATTAAACTTTTTTAGCCTAAAAATCATTATGCATTGGAGGAAAGGTTGAAGCTCACACAGCCCTCATCCCCTCCTAGTTCCCACCCAAGACGTAGATTGCGCAGCGAAAAAAACAAATTATTTATACAATATTATAATCACACGTTTTAAGTGCACTTTACGTTACATAAAAAAAAAATATTATATGCAATAAACCATTTGATAAATGCGTTTGCACTGTATATAGGTTTATTCGTGTTTCGAACTGCAGATATAATATTATGCGCACTATGACATATGTTATACGTAACCGATTCTAAGGGAGAAATGGCGGCAGCCGACAACTAGGACCGTGGGTGGGTGGAGGGGTGGGAAAGAAAGGGGGACACGGAGGATGGGTCAATGCCGAGTGTGACCTTTGTCGCTTTCCAAAAAACAACGGTAGACGATAATAGTAATAATAATAATAATGATAATGATAATGATAATGATAATAGTGGTGGTGGTGGTGATCGTATTGTAATATGTTATATATTATTATATGTAATATATATATATTACACAGTCGGCACACCCATGGCGCTTGCACGCAGCTCGCACACTCACTGTTCGCCGTCGTTGGACGGCGGTGAGGGGGTTGACGTAACGGCACGCAGGCGAAAGGATTCAAGGCCGATCAGCGCGTTGGCGATGACCACCGCCGCCGACTGACGACGACGTGTCGTCATAATATTGCTTTCTACTGGCTGTACCATTATAATATACTATATAATATTATACTGCAGGTGTATTCGATTTGTATTATAATTTATAATATACTCGCACGCATAAAATATCATGTTTTATATATACACAAAGTATCACAAGCGCGTCGCTCGGTCGGGTGAAAGCGAACGCGTTTTTATTCAGACGCACGGTTCCCCACGGTTCCGCCGCGTGCACGCGGACACGCGTCCGCAACGCGATTACACGCGCGCATAATATTAATAGGAGAGAGAGAGAAAAATAAAAAACGACTAAGTTATTATATCGTCATCGATGTACACACGCGTTATAATAATACTATAACAGTAATAATAATATATATAATAACGCGTAATAATAAACCGTATAAAATAATATAAACGAATAACATGTATAACTTATAGTTTGAAAAATGTGTATCTAATTTAATCTAATTATTTGTATTGTACTTAAACTTTTTGAGTTTAAATTTTAAATTTTTTTTTTTTTATGTATTTATGTTCTTTAATCTTTATATTGGCATTTTTCTATATACATTTATTATAGTTATTTAATCAAACCTAAAGTCTTTTGGCTTTTACTGTGTATCGCGGATTAACAAATCGGGAAATCATTTCCCAACAATATACCTACATATTTTACTTTGTTCTTATTACTAGTACTCTATAATTGCTATAAGAGGTTATCCTCAGTGGTTAGATGAGCCATTTATCCAATACTGTATAATATATTTACACTATATTTATTATACTGTAATCACCTCTTGGCCAACAAATTATTACTATTATTTATTATTATGTGTTACGCATGTTCGCTCCGTTACAGCACATCATGCGCAGCTCCTCACTCTCTCGCTCGCCCACGATTCCGCTAGCTTCGGGCTTTCCATTCGCGGCAGCTGACCTGCGCGGTTCCTCCACCGCACTTGTCCTTTCAATTATGATGCGTGCCACTCGCGCAGACCCGCTCCGTGCACTTACACTACAGTCGGTCGCCACTGCCGAGATTTCTACACACCACTCTTGCACGACCCCGACGAGCTTTTGTTCCTAGACAGTGCACTATTTGAGATAACAATATTAGTATACGATCACAATACCTAAAGAGTAAAAACTTAGACATTTTACATCAATTTGAAACCAAATCGTCAAAGGCAGGATCTTGGCAATCGGCATGAGATGCTTTAAAGGTTCATAAGCCAATAAGTCATACATAGTTGATGGTTACATAGAAATATTGGTACGTTGGTGTTAGCGTTATCTGAATGACGCCATTAATGAAATCAACCTATATTACCGTCTTCTAGTATCGCAGCACCTAATTGGTCACATTGGGTGGGAGGGAGAAAAAGAGGCTTAACATTATTGTCTTTTCCTAACACACATTTTTAGATGCTTCAACCTACTAGCTAGTGGCTATCCTAACATTATTCTAGATAAGTCATCAAATATCAAATAATTTATAAAAATTAAAATAGACAATTTATTTTGACGTCTTTTTTGGCTTGAACACATTCTGGGGAGAGGCTTAGCCTCCCAAGTCCCCCCCCAATATCCACCTTATATGATCTTGCAGTTGAATTGTAGTTATTTGCAGATTATCTCCGTACGAGGAGATACAATATGTATATATAGAGTTCAATTGGTGTGACTTGCGCGAACAACCGCGATGTCAATTATCTATCTAAATCTAATATTAATATAATATATCTCTTAATAAAATCGCTATTTACTACTTAGCATAGTATATAATTACCACCTATAGATGCCCTGCAGCCTGCAGGACACATGCACCCCAGGATATGGATAACTAAAAGCTGTTATTTCTGAAACCACTTGTGTGTGCGATTCTGACGGACTGTACAGCCGATACTATATATAATACAACATATACACAGCATATGCACAACATCCATCGCCCACCGGCACTCCTGAACACTCGCCAACCAAAATCACGCACTACTGTGTAGTGTGTATATGTATATATATAATAATAATAATAATAATAATAATAATAATCATGTTACCAACAATACTTGCATGAACACGTGTGCACTACCTGCAGAGTAATACTATATAATGTGTTTTCGACAAATCTGTTTTCTGCGCAGCTAATCAAGTTATCGCATAATTAGTAAAGTTGCGAGTCTGCGGTTGACGGCGCATTGGTATATAGACATCGCATGCATCCGCTGCATAATTTTGTACAACCGTGTGAGACCAGTGAGAATTTCCAAAAAATAAAAATAAAAGATACGGAGTAATAACTATATATAATATATGTGTACTGGAATCCGCGACGTTGCTGTCGTCTTAATATTGAATTTTAACGCAGTTGGTTACATGGTTTAATATACATTACACGCGTATACAGACCACGTGTGTGAACATGATGCACATTATATAATACAAACATAAATACATTTATTATGTATAATCGGAAATCTATCTTCGCACTGCTATGTAAGATTCTCCGCCGTCGTATAAGTGCACTATAATATGCACTTATGCATACAGATATACGTGCTTGGTGGGCGAGACGACATTTCCGTACCTACACAGAATTTGGTCTTGAAAATTGTTATTATACTTAGAAAACGCTTTCAACGACATGGCAGAAATCAAAAACTATTCGAGGTGTATAAATATATTATGTAAGATTTGCCTGGAAAATATTTGTCGTTGGAATTATGCAAAGAATAATATTATGTAGTATAATATCATTAATATACTATCTATATTATAATGTGCACTAGTGCCTATTTTACCGATTGGCGATTCGTTAGAAATTAAACTAGGTAATAAACGTACGAAACACGTAAACCGCTTTTAAACATAAATCAATATTATCAATATTTGCATATAATATTACATTGATTCGCCGAAGATTTCAACTGTACGATTGTGAAATGTAACAACTTTACACGTATCCCACGGACATTTCGGTGCAGTGCTCAATGCACCGTCTCCGTGTCACACATAAGAACACGCAAGAACACATAAGAACATGTATGATGGCGGCTCGGCGGCGGTCATTCATCGTGTCCGGCCGCCGCGCGTTTCAGTCCCTCCAATCTCCAAATAATACTTGTTGTATGGTGGTATACAATGTACCTACCTACGCAACAATTCGATTACAAATTCTGTTGTTTTCTCGTTTTGACACGTATGACGTATCACCGTTCTTTTCGGTATGCAGTCATGAGATTACAATAATTTAGAAATCAATTTTCTTGGTGCAAAACACAGTATTATTATGTTTTGCTCGGTTACGGCTAAGATATTGCGCGATGATAATTATATCGGCATATCACCCGTGTACACCCATACCTACTATTTACACACGCCCTATTTCTCTACGCACAGTGGCGCGTAAACACCCAGTGTTTTTGGGCAATATAATGTAGGTACATTTTTTTTATTCTCTTTATGTTAAAATTTTAATTTTATTAATCATTGTTGTTTTCGTTAACGATTTGTTTTTCCGCATATTGTTATTATATGATTTCGTAACAACCATAACGCGGTATAGTACATAATGACTATACTTATTAGTTATTACTTATTAGTCTGTAGAGATCGAATCGTGCATAGCTTTAGTTACTAGTAAACATATTGACTAATAGTTTACCGAAAAGACGTTAATTTTGTGTCGGTGTGATGAGTTGATATACAAATGTATATCAACTCATATGCACTAAGTAGTATACGCACTAAACACTTATATCATTATAAATTTGACGGTCACACACTTACACACTTTCTCAATAAGTAATAATAAAGCAATAACACATAACATATTAATTATTATACATATATAATATATATATATATATATATATATATATACATTTTGTCTTTACAAACTCATTATTTTTATATTATTTAACTAAACGAATTAAAATATTACCTAAATTCGTAGAAAACATAGTTGGTTGTCCGATCATCAACTATTCTTTGAAGTCTTACATTGAAACTGTTGCATCGTGGTCCATCACGCGTTAATATAATTTACCAAGTAAAAATCGATGAAGTTTGAGTATAAATCGTAAAGAACCAATGATATGAACAAAGTATTGTGAAACCAACAATCCTAAATGATAGGAAAAAAAGTACATACAAATGCGTTGATCATTGAAAGTAAAAATAAGAAGTAAATCTTATGGAAGTATAATTGATTTTCAAATAGGTACCTTAAATAATATGAAGCGATGTTCAGGTATAGTGAATATCGTAAATTATATAGGAAGATTGGATGTAGAATAATGTCAATGATGACATTGTGAAATAATTGTTTATTATTAAATTTATATAATACTATTTAATGTTATAAGTAGGTACACAAAGTTGGCATGTAGCCAAGAATTTTATTTCACCGATGATTCGGTGTAAAATCGAGGTTGCGTCTATATAATATAGATATACAACTATACAATAATATAATTTAAATAAAATGTATTACGATTAATGTTTATCGACGTGTGGTAACTATAAGTTCATATAATACATAATGTAGGTACGTAAATGTATATGTGTACATATATTTTGTTTCGAAAAACAATACTCTGGGTTTCGGACGTTTCGGTTGACCCGTTTATAACCAAACATAATATGCGGTCAGGTGAATAAATTGATAGTGAATGACATTTTGATAATGAGTATTCAATACAATTAATATTCATAAAACACAAATCATAATTTATAATCGATTATGATTACACTATTACAGTGTACCACATACATGTAGTTTCTGCAAGGGTTTTACATTTTCGTAATATAAACAGCATGGATATATATATATATATATATCTCATTAGGTATAATATATTATATCTTACAAATGTTTATTAAACACTGAATTTACATTAACTGTAAATCATCATTTACATTCAATGTATATGCAACAATTTATTTAACAGTACAATATTATACATATATACGTACAACGTGTTTATGTACATGATATATCACACATATGTATCATTGTTATTGTAATAGAAATATTATAAAATTATTGTTGCTATATACACTATTGCAGTATTAATTATAACTACTTCCTCTCATTAAATATTCTGTTGATCCTGAATACACAAGACTTCGAGAATTTTAACAAATATTATGTACTATATCTATAATTATATATTTACGTTATGATATATGAAAGTGAAATTATAATAAATAATCATTGTCACACTACAAACTATTATACTATAATTGTTACCAAAATAGTAAGTTCGTTTAGATTAAAATATCATTAAAACTTATAACTTATAAGAATGAATCATATACCCTAACTCTCTCCTTAAATCCATGGTTACGTGTTACGCATATGGGCAACATAATATTCCATTTGTATACGTTATTGTATCATTCAGTTTACGACGAACGGTTATGTCAATTCAATTATAAGAAAATCAAATCCTCGGAGAAGGACAGTTAATAGTCGATAGAATTTATAACTGCGATTTCGTGGCTATGCTATACACATAGGCGAAACTAGACACTTTTATTTGGTCAAGCCAAAGGAAAAATATAAAAAATATTTCTATTAAAATTATATTTTTATTATATTATAATTTGTTAATTAAAAAAAGTATTAAACGATTTTCATTTATAAGTTATATTTTAATATTAAAGAATCTCGATTATAGACGAAATAATAAGTGTTATATTATTATTTTTTTTTTTTTTTTTGGAGGGGAGGTGCATAAATTATATGCCCGGGAGTACCAAATTTTTAAATACGGGTCTGAGTATTATAAAAAACGTACAAATGTATACGTTTACATGTATAAATATATTATTTATAATACCAAAATAATTATTAAAATATATAATATACATACATATTTTTAGTCAGTATTAGGTCAGGCCATGGTCTGACTGACCTGACCCGTAGTTTCACCTATGGCTATACATAATAATATAATCGTATAGTCTAAATAAACTTATAGTTATATCGTCTCCGTCGTCAACGATAATATTGTAATATCAACATAATAAAATACTTATAGAATGTCAAACTGAGAGATTTTTTACAATTTTATTTTAATGGTATATTGTTTGAAATCATATGTACATATACAGTATGTTAATTAATTGGAAAGTCAGTAATTATTACTCCTAATATAATGCAGATATTGAAGTTCCGTTTTTTAACATAATATATGACTTACAGCCCATCTTTTACCACAATTAAAAAAATCCAAAATTCAAAATCGACAAAAAAATTTTTTTTAAATTTTAAAAAATTTTGAAAATAGCCACTTTGTAAAATTACTTATAAGTTTCTCTGAGAAAAAAAAATTTGAATGAATGAGAGCATTTTATATTTTCAAAAAACACAGTAAATTGTAAAATCAGATGGTTTTTTTATTTTTTTTAGTAATTGTATTAATTACTGTTAAACATCTTCAATTATAGCTACTATTTATGTCCGTATTAATTTAAATTACATTTTAACATTTTAAATTTTATTTAAGGATAATGCAGGTGCCTAGATTTTTTTTAATTTCATTTATCATTATTTTTAATTTATTTTTAATTTTTTCGCTAAATAAGTATTAAAATTAAATCCACAATATCCGAAACGTAGAAATGGTATTTATTCATTTTGAAAATAATAAAAGCTAAAGAGCCAAAGAGTAAAATCTACGCATCTGCATTATCCATAAATAAAATTTTAAAATTATGATATCTAAGTAAATAGTAATGACACCGCAGTGACTTCAACAAAGTATAATAAATTAATATTGTTATTGGTATCATTATTAAGGTAGGTAATTTTAAATATTTTAATGCCAATTATAATTTAAATATCACATATTTTAACGGTTTTTCAGATAATTCAAGGTTTAATTTAAACTGAAATGAAGTTAAAATGTAATTAAAATTAATATGAACATAAATAGCTGCTTAAATTGAAGATATATAACAATAACCAATACGATTACGAAAAAAATCAAAAAACCGTACGATTTTTACAATTTGCTGTGTTTTTTGGAAATTTAATATAAAATGCTCTCATTCATTCAAAATTCAACCGATTTTAATTTTTTTTCTCTTAGTAAATTATAAGTAATTCTACAATGTGACTATTTCGAAAAATTTTTAAAATTTTTTTTTAAAAAATCAAAACATTTTTTTTGTCAATTTTAAATTTTTTAACCATGGTAAAAGATGGGCTGTAAGTCACATATTATGTTAAAAAAACGGAACTTCAATATCTGCATTATATTAGGAGTAATAACTACTGACTTTCCATTAATTAATATACTGTATATATGTTTTTGGTAAATTGTTTCAATATATTTTTAATATTACGCAGTACAATATAATTTATAACAAAAAAAAAAAAAAAAAGTGAAAAATAATAAATAGAACAAAAGTTATTGCATCTGTCGAATCATCCTGAAACACCCAGTATATCAGTCATCAGGACATTGCGTTATAGCTTACAGCGCTAAATCAATTCGCATTATTTTTGTAGTTTGAAAAATGTTTACACTATAATGTACTGTATTACTGTTGTTGTATGTATAAACACAATACCTTTATACCATTGTATGAAGTGGCGTATTCAGAAGAAAGGGTTATGGGGTTTTACCCCTTTTTAAATAAAAAAATTATTTATACCACCCCTCCCCTCCAAAAAAATATATACTGGATACGCCACTGATTGTGGATAGCGTTGATTTTTCTATACTATATATTATATTATTATCATTATTATTATTGTTACATTTTCTTATGAACGGACCAAGCTAAATCCACGTGTGTACCTATATTATTTAAGAATAAAAAGTAGTTTTCGTTTAATGCGTTAGAAATAATAATAAAAACTATTTTACGAATCAATAGTGAAATATTGTACACCCGTATATAAATATACTATTTGCGCGAACAAATTATTAAGAAAAAAATTACTATACACTGCGGACATTGTGCGATGATTGACACTTAACTATAATATAGCATTACTGGTCTATACGCAACGCACAACTATATTATAATATGGATTGCATACAAAAGTACAACTCTCGTACAGAAGTGTGCTACACCACGCTACGTATAATATAGGTACATGTTATATTATTACGTTGTGCGCATACGGCCTCATTATATTAAAATATCTATACTCGAGCTAAGAGACGCGGTCTTGTTCCGTCTGGCGCCTGTGCCCGAAAAGAAACCGAATCGAAACCGAAGACGTTATTAATTGTGGCTATATACTTGCAAAGTACGTATCGCGGCGACTCGCGATTACTGTGGTCACCGTGAAAAACAGTTTCCACATGAAAATACCGTGTTCTCCTAATAACGCGCTTGCCGGTAGTAAATGATGAATCGACGGGTTACGGTCATGGCTAATCGCGCGATGTAAAGAAATAATAATAATCATTATTAACATTTTACCATTGGCATACGCACCTACGCATTGTGTACAGTCGTACAGTGATATCCATTATTATTGTATTACTTACTAATTACTCACGGAATTTCGCAGTCTCAATTAACTGAACGTAACAATAATATAGGTGGCTAATCCAATAGGTGGTTGCGTAACATTTATAACAGTTTTTTATTATTCAAAATCGATAAGTTATTTTGTTAATTTGGTTCTTATTATTATTTGCGATATTATATGCTATTCAATAACTACAATAATAATTAATAATAAGTAATAAGATAGTCAGTTCAATAGTCAAAAGATTAAAACATGTCGAAAACGGAAGTACGATAATACGAAAATCTCCATGAATTTGCACTTGCCCCGCCCCGTCACATGTTATATTTCGGATATTGAAGTCTGGAAAACACAGTAAATTGTCGAAAACTGAATGTTTTTCTTGTCCCATAACAATATAACATGTTATTCCCGCTTGAATAATTTTCAATGTAAATCTATAATACTAATTACCTATATTTACATGTTAATGTATTCATCTGAAATCTGAATTCGTACTCTATTTAAACTAATTCGTCAATATAACCTGAAATAACGCGTCGATAACCATCTTCGTTATTACGGTTAAACTGTGCAATTCCAACCAAGCTCAGCTTGAGGGTGTACCCACCTGAAATATTTTTGGAAGCCTCTGATTTTATTTTTTACCATAAATTTGTTCTTGCACAGTCTTGAAATTACGCTTTACCGTTATAGAGCGAATTGTTTTATATTAGAGACTCCACGGTGAAAAACTCCGCAATGTTGAGTCAGAATAATTCAGAATGTCAAATTATGATTTCCTAGAAACTTCCAAAAAATAAAATAAATCCGACTAATTATTCTCTATTATAAATATTTCAAATTATTAATTTAACTTCAGTAAATTCATAAAATATATTGGAGACTCAAAATTGTATTTTAGTATATTATATAAACAATTTAAATAATGTTAATACAAACTACAATCAATTTTAGTTCTCAAATTATATGAGTCTAAAAATATAATATAAAATATTAACTAATGTCTATAATATTCTCAATATTGTCTCTAAAATATCTAATTCGTTGTGTATCAATAATGCATAGAGATATTAAAATGATTTTGTATGATTTTCAAAAGACCACTCGAGAAATATAATAACTAATTTCATTTAATAATAATAATAATAATAATAATAATAATAATAATAATAATTATAATAATAATCATTAATAACTAACTTCAAGCTATTACAGCGATGAAACACAAGACGCACTTTTCAACTGGTCAAAAGGGAAGCTTATTTCGACATAATTATAACTATAAAAATCATGGTTGCTATTAGTTATTACTATTTATTTATTCAATTTCTTAACTAGGTTGGTGAATATTTGCATATAAATTATAAACGTATGTGTATATATTTAATTATTAATGTATACGTGTTGTGCAGTGGAATCATTTTTATCAAAGTACAAATTAAACGTGTAATGCTTTGAATATTGTTCCGTATAGGCGTATCGGCTGTATCACGTATGTATAATCCGTGAACAAACATTGATTTTAGAATAGATCAATCCATCAATCTATCTATTATAATCTATTATCTATATTTATCTATTCTAAAATCAATGGTGCAAGTGTACAACTGTTTACAACAACGATAAGTGGTCGGTGACAAGTAGTAAAGAAAAATTAAGTATGAAAAACATCGATCAACATAATTTATTAATCACCAACCGAAAAAGATAACCTACATAGTACATACCAATATATTATGATGTTTATAGCCGACGTACAATACTCGTACCACCAGATACAACCACGCATCCATATGGTCGATAGGTAAGAATATTTATTTATTTATTTTTTTTGAGAATTAGATGGTGCATAGGCCATATCCCATTCAACGAAACGATATAGTCATTATTTCATGATGAAAGAGTTACTTCACAATACCTACCTAGTGTCAGGAGAACGAGAATGTAATATCTGATACACAAATAGAGGTAATCAGGTGATCCCTACACCGTGACTTAGAATTCAAATAAAAAATAAAATAAACAAAATATCGGTGATGGGAGTAGCAAATCACCACACAGTTTTCGTGAAGAGTTAGCTCGAAAGCAAGTATAATATCTACGTAATAGTAATATTGTAATTGTATAGTTTATACAGATATATAGATATTATTATATAAACGGTAATATTTCCAATTCTGAATGAACCATGTAACAATCTAATGAATATCTCTATCTCATCTCACAAATTATGAGTTTATGATAATTACCAAGACCAACATTGTAGCAGGAGGAAAAAAAAGATTCGGTTCGTACAACACCGATAACATTTTGACAATTCGGAACTATGTACTTGGAAACAAACAGTCTAGCATGAAACAGCTATGCATGGCCGTATAGGTCTGAAGATATTTACAACGCGTGCAGAAATATTATTATTTATTAGTTTATTACCCTTATTAATTACCAATTTATCGTTATGCCTTTATATAATATATGTATGTTATCACCACAAATATATATATATATAATAACAATAGTCAAAAATATTATATTATATCGGTGATTATCACTGGATTTTTGTTATTAAAAATCCATGGAATATTATTATGTGGGTACATAAAAAACTTCACAATAATCCGACAATCAATAAATTATTATGGGTAATGTAATTTGATGAAGTTTGGACACCATATTATATATAATAAAACATTATGGTCCTTGTAAATAACTTGACATGACAAAATAAGATATCTATGGATTTTATTGAATATCGATGTTTTTATATACCACGGGTATATAGTTACCCATATTATATTATATACTCACCGGTGTAAATGACAACACTTAATAAATAACCAGTTAAGTAAAAATCAAATTTATATCAAAAAAAATAAAAGTACACACCAATCAAACTATCATTTATATTATGAAAGATTAAAATGTAGTAAATGTTAAGTAGTATGTAAAAATACAAATATATGATATGAAGTAGTATAACTTTTATTATAAATCAATTTTAAATAATCATTTTTAAACACGTGTATAATAAATACTATATTACTAAAACGAAGTAAACTATATTATAGAACTACGCTATTTATGCATTGGCGATGATAAATTATCAATATTAACGTTCCAATATAGGTACAAATCTCAAATAATAATCAATACATAGCCACTTCATAGCCAATTCATCACTCAATACCCATGAATATAATTAATTTTTATTAATTAAAGTAAGACTTTTATGGCCCTGAGTAGTGAGCTATTTAAATTTATGGATTTTGGTCACACGTACAAGAATGTAAAATTTCATTATTACACATCAATTATTATATAATGAAATTGATAAATATGTTGAAATATGTAATGTTTTTAAAATTAAAAATAATTATATGTATGTATATGTTGTTATACCAGTCAAGAACTAGTAGGTTCTATTTTAATATTATTGATGATATTTGTATTCAATAGTTAGTGTATTTTATTTTAATATAAGTACTATCTTATGAGTTATAATTATAAATAGGTACTATATTTATATAGTAATTAGTATTTTTAATCAATGATAACTATACACGTATACGAAATACGAATAATACAATACTATATTGTTCGCATACTTTGCATACCTACTTTCCATCATTGTAATTATCGATTCAATAATACAAACATGAAAATGTAACCAATTAAACATTTATCATTCGTGTATAGTATTTGACGATTTATCAATAAATGTATTTACATGAAACAAAAACAACAAATTATTGAATCGATTTGAGAGATTTTAATATTTATAATGACAATAAATTTTATGGATATTTTATTGTTTACATGATAGGTTTTTTATGAATGAAAATGACCTATAATACACGAATTTAAATTTATTGTGAGCTATAACTTATATAAGTACATTGACACATTGTACTTATTATATAAATATGTAATATTAAATCGTTGATGTTGACGCGTGTTGCTTATTGAACTATATAGTTGAATAAAGTTATATATTGAGATTTGTATAGGTACACAATATACCACGATGGTATACTACAATATTCTAAGTGACCAAAATTTAAATCATTTGACACGCAATATAATTATTTTAATCCAATTCAACTTTGCAATATTTTTAAATCATTTAGGTCAAATTATTGGTTAAATTAAATAATGATGTTTCTATGCGTCTAAGGAATGTATTCGTAAATATCCAATAATTTAATTTAATTTTTTCAAGCCTATTAAAATATTCTCAAATATTAATTACTGTTATTTCATCGTATAGGTACCTATAGGTTTCGATCTTTTTATTTTTATGTAAACTGTCATGCTCTGACGAAGATCACCTAAACTGTTTCACAACTATTCTAAAACAAGTTTATTTTGTAAAAAAAAAAAAAAAAATGATATATACATTTTATTTTATTTTTTAATCATTTCAGTGTTTCCGCGTTACTTGCCGTTTGAGAGCGATTTAACCTTGTATTAAATTCTGTGTAGCGAATTCTATCAAAAATACGTATTGTATGTCGAAACGAACTCGATAAACCGTTTTCGGTTTCGGTCGAATTAACCTTACAACTAAGCAACTAGTAAAAAAATCCGAAATATTTGTTTGCATTGAATATATGATTATCATAGGCGTAATATTCGCTTCGAAATGTTTAAATATCTCTAAAAATTACAGAAAAATTAAATCATTAATGTGTACACCGTTTGAGCTGCTCCGTTTAATATAAAAAATAAAATAGTATTACATTGCTAACAACAAATCGATAAGTTTTTGGTTAATTGACAATTTTAGAGATACTAGATAGAGGTAGAGTCTTTTATGCGATGACAATTTTTAATCCGTTGTCTGGCCTTCTCTAGCTATTATATATGTATATTGTAGATATATTGGTGTATACAATAATTTTAATGAAGTGCCAAGTTTATGAAGAGCTAATTAATGTTATACAACACACTAATCGATTATATGTATGTAACAGGTGGTACAGCGTTGAGCATACTTTATATATGGTATTTTAGATATTTAATTTCATAATGATGATTAACTCAGTTTTTTTACTGTTGTTTGTAAAGTTAAATTAAATTTTAAAAAGTTTAAAATTTCGAAAAATATATTATTTAATACACAGCCTGTTATATAGTATGAAATCCATATCATATAATAAACAGTAATATTTATATATAAATCAATATTAATACATTATGTATAATTATTATTATATGTGAATGTTATAGCTAATTTAGTAATAATATTTTTTGTTAAAATATTTAACTATTATAACTAATGATTAACACAGAAAAATAAATGTAAATTTCTTTAATCAGACATTTCTATATAATGCATTTTGGTCCTTATTTCCTGAAATAAGTTCGCTTTGTTTTTTTAAATGATTTCCTGTGTATATATCATTAAGTACCTATGCTATTATAGAAAATATGAATACTCGTATAAAAGAAATAGAACCTTAAATACATTTTAGTACCGGTTTTTAGTAAATAGTAATAATGTTTTACTTTCTATTGATAATCCAATAAGAAAACAAATATCGAATAACGGACATAAAATGAAACCAATAAAAATCTATCGGTTTGTTATCATACTATGAATATCACAGTATCACATAATCATATATAATAATGTTTTTCTTTCCTTTTTTCTCTTTCGAACAAAAATACATGTAATAATATATTTAAGTTTTAAATGGTAATATATTTAAAGAGATGGATTTTCTTTGTCGGAAACATTTGACAATTTTGTTTGGCAGTTCATAGGTGTTTATAATGTTTATATACTTTTTTATATACATTGAATTAGGCAAGAGAACACTTTGAGTAACCAGAGACGTGCTCAGGAATTTTGAATGGGAGGAGGATATCAATCATACTATGTTTTGTTAGTTATTAATTAATATGTTGCAAGTCGAATGCATCATCTAGAACTAAGAACTCTGTTTCTGTAATTAAAACAATATTTAAGAATAGCAAAAAAAGTACCCTCATTAATGTATAGTCCAGATTCAACAAAAAAAATAAAATAAAAATATAATATGGCTTTCAGAGACATAGATAAATAACACAAAAAAGACTTACAGGCAAGATCAAATAAAATAATTTATGAGGAAATTCAAGAAACTAATCCTTAGTAATTAAATAAAAAGATCGCCCAAACACATTTCAATTTTTCAAAATTCACCGAAACGCAAACCTCCCAAATAACATTAATATTATTTATAAAACAAATTGGACTAGAATCTATATGACCACGCAATGCAAGTTCCTGCCTTCCACACAACATGACCTGCAATTACATTTATTTAACCAACTATGTTGAAATTTGATATATCATTGTCATTATTCTTAAGCATTGGAAACAACAAATTCATTTGAGGTACTCAAAAGTTAGTTACTACCACTGACCACATGTCGCGGTCGCGGTGACGAAGTAGTCGGTAAATAGTGGTTAAACTGTTATCATGGAATCATTCATGATTAAAATTAATTTGAAATAATACAGAAATAGAACTGATAAAAATAAATTCTTATTTCATAAAGTTGCCTGGTATAGTGATATCAGATAAAATAATGAATATGATTATGTAAAAAAATTAACATATATAATTTTATATAATCCATGGAGGGTTTGAACACCCTAAATCCCCCTTCATCACGCCTCTGTGCCGAACACTACAAATTAAAAATAAATTGTTATAAATTATTACTTAAAATATTATTATAAATATTTTACATCCAAAATCAAATCAAATAATCAAAAATGTATTACTAATATTATTTTTCGATAAAAGTAGTTTCAATGATACTCTTCAAAACTTTAAACTTCTTTTAAAATATTATAATAAGTTATAACTTATAACTTATAAACAAGTAGTGCAACAAGTAGTATAAACATTGATTTTTAAACGTGGCAATGCATTTGAAAGTTCACTATAATAAGAGTACCTATATATATATAATTATTATTATGAATTATGACTATACCTAGTGCCTTTTACATTATATAAACATATATATATATATTTGTAAACAATATCCATAACACGTTTTTCAAGTAAATGGTTTGTGATTTTCATCATGAGAGTAACGAGTATTACCGTGTCACACTATATTACGGTGCTCCTATGCAGAAATCGCTTATTATTATGACCGAAAGTCTGGCGGCGAAACTGCGCTCACGGCCGAATAAACAAAATATCCGAACCAATGTCTCCGAGTTTCATAGAAAGTCGTTTGATCGTCAATCTCGTGTTGCTCATTTGTGTTCATCGAAATAACACAGATTACATTAAAGTAGAAAAAAAATGCATAGGCATAAGATGATGACGTGTTGAAATGTAATAATAATTTTTTTCGTCACAGTCTCAGAAAACCAATATTGTTTCAAATATTCTTTTCCACATTGTTTGGTTGAAAAAAAAACTTCAGTTTTTACTTGATTCCCTTATTATTGTTCATTCAAACTGTTCAATAAGAATAATTAAATAGTTATATATTATAATAATATAAATGAATAATATAGTATAGTGTTACCTAAATAAATACATATACGGAATTCTGTAATCGATTTTCACAGCATTGAAACCAAATGTTTTTTTTTTTTTTTGATTTTAAAGTATGACACATCTACACAGGACATTTCAATATTCTAATTAACGTCCACATTAATTACGCATATCAGACATTTGTCCTATTAACTGCAGATCGTAAGATCACAACGTTACCCAACGACATAAAAGAGTTCCACGGAAATATTTTTTTTAACTATACGAAAAAATCGAATCAATTGGAGGCTGTTTTAATATTTCATAAGAATTAAACCGGTTTCTTTTTTGTGTAGAAAAAAAAGATTATTTCAGGTTCAATAAAATGTACATATAAGTCTTCTAATAACGCTCTACGAGATAAGAAACAAGATAAAACGACAAAAAAGGATAGTAAATATTATAACACTGACTACATTTTTTCTACTAAAGTACCGAGCAGTTCATTTTTCCGAATCGTATTTTTTACGACTTTTCATCTTTGACGTTTTTTTGACTATACACACAGAAAGACAAATTGTCAACAAGAGATTGTGGATATCAATAAATATTTATCAAAGTTAGTCTCGCCAACAAAATGTTTTAAAATCTGAATAAAAACAAAAACAATTTGAATTTAAATCATTCTAAATTTATTCATATTTAATACATTACATACAAACGCACTCGTGTACACATTTAACCTATTTTTGTATTACTTTTTGTATTGTTGTAGTGTATCATTTATTCGATTATCGTATTATATAAGACAATAATAGTATAAAATAACAGATCAATTTGTAACCATCGAAAACAATGGTTTCTTTAAATTACATTATATTGTTTAAGGAATATCATGAATACAATGATATTTATGATTAAGTAACACGTCGTAGAACCACAATATAGAGTAAATCTTCTTTTAATGATACAAATTAATTAAAATTATGATATATTATTGTATTACATTATTTATTGAATTATCGTATGATGAAACTGGCCAATGAGGACCCACAATTCCCTAGTATTTAATCTACTAATGTCTTTTATTCTAAAATATGTGTATTTTTAATTTCTTTTTTCTCTTGTGAATTTTAATCAATGTAATTGGGCTCGTCCCGTATTTAATATAAATAAATTAATAAATAAATAAATAAATACATACAAATTGAGAAAACGAATAAACTATATCATTACCGTAATGTTATTACGTCTGCGTTTACGAAGTAAATAATAAAATAAATTTATTAATTATACCTATATAATATAATATCATATTATTCACTAGATGTATAACTTATCCTAATAAATATTAAGTTGCTATTCGTCATCCATCATACATAGTTTCTAGAGCCATTATGAATCACAGAGAGTGAACAATATAATATTAACTGTTGTATACAATGTACTATTTACTGAGTTATCAATGACAATAGTACGGCGTAAAGTAATTGGTTAATACTTAAGATAAACTGTATTTAGCTGCGTTCCAGATGTTTGATATGAATTATATCGCAAGTCAGCGATAAAACTGATTTTTATTAAAATACAGTCTTGTAATAAAAAATATTTCGAAAAAAAATGTGCATATATAATTTGTCGTGTTTCGTGTTTTCAAAATATACCATCTCCAAGCCTACAGCTGCTTCTTTTATTGTACAAAACGCATATTATTATCCTTATATGCTTATTATTAAGTTTAATATAAGCGTAGAGTATTATATGAAATAGCAGTATATTTGTACAATTGACCCAGCGATTTCAGAATTTCAAATAGATAATGTTGAAAATTATCATACGAAAAAAAATGTGATACGAACAATAATTATGTTTATTATTCGCATTCGTTTCGAACTATAAGAAGATTGTAGGAAAATTGCAAATAAAATATACCATACATAATGTCTTCAGTATAATGCGAAAACAGCAATCGTTATCAAAATACGACGTAGTTTGTACAAACGTGAAACAGAAGATTTTATTATTTTTATGTTGACTAATCATTTGGATCCCATGACATTGTCCAAGCAATACGCGTGTAATATTTAAAAAATACATATCATTTATACTACAGTAAAATATAAATATTAATAGTAAATTAATAATAAATAAATATAAAAAAAAAATGCTCGTTGACTGTGTATATATAAAATTAAAATGTTAGAAAAAAACCAGCACACAACGGTGGTTCATTTATAACTCATATTTTGATAATATATAGCTTATCAACGTTTTTATTACTTTGTACGAAGGAAAATAAGATTCCGTGTGTTCGTGTGGATTTTATACATCGGCTATATACTGAACATATCCTTAAGGTCACGAAAAAATCATATCAAACGTTGACTCTTCACTTCTTCAGATAAAAATATATAAGAAAAAATGACAATTGTCCTTTGGTAAAAATTGATAAACTTTATAAAAAAAAAATTAATAATATCTTGATAGACTACCTTTGAATTAAAATAAAATATAAAATTATAGGTTGGTGGGTAATGGATTTGTGTAATAGTCGGTAAAATCTTTCGTTGTCACTTATCCCATTATTATACAGTATAGTACTAATTCCGATAACACCTCAATAATCCTAAACCTTATTAATTGTTAGTATAGTATAGTATAACATCACATCACGAAGGCAAATTACATTAAAATACATACTAGTGTTGTAAACGACTGAACTGTTCTCTAAAATGTAAATGTACAAAAAAAATTAGGTATTGGCATTGCTTTAATATATTAATTATACTCTGGTTAATCTTAATTTATACCTAAACATTTATATTAATTCGTTCGTGCCATATTGCAGATTAATACTTTATAGAAATCTATGATGTATATACATGCTTGTATATTATTCTCATGAACTGAATAATTGCTTATAATTATATGTTATTTGATTATATTTTTATACTCGTTTTAAGAACACACAATGACAACAGTGAAGTTGATGATACTTAAATTTGTTATCTATAATGTTTTAACGAAACCACAGGTCATATAATATTATGTAAAATGTAAATAATCTCCAACTTCATATTATAATATATACGTCAAATCATATAGCTTTTTAATAGTCAAATGAACATTAATGACTAATGATAGTTGAAAAAAATAATTCGATAGTATACATATGTAAATACTTTAGTCAAATCGACTAATTAATGTGCTTTTTCAATAGTTTATTTAATAAAGCTGATTTTGTCTTATACACATGAAAAACATTGATGTTGGATCGAAATGAAATGTTTTTATTTTTTAGATAATGCACAATAAATTATAATATAATAAACTTTTAACGGTCCGCGTTTATTGGTTCGTACATTTTATTATTTACATAACTTATACCTATTACAAAAATTGAAGGATAATTCATAATTTATATAAAACGGAAAAAAAACAATAGTTAGCAAATTTTCATATGTGGCTCTGCGTTTATTTCATTATTGTTATACATCAATTGCATTTAAAAATGTAATCATCATATTATACTCAACATATTATACGTTATATGCATATTTTTAAGTAACTGGATGTAGACGAAATACAATGTTCATCGATGCAATCAGTTTAAGAACTGAAACCTACTCGTAAGATACGTATATAACAAAAAAATTACTAAATCCAACGTTCAATTTCTGTCAGCAAACAATGTGTTTTCTGTCTGACGTGTAACCTGATTAACATTATGTTGTGTTGTGTATGCAAGTGTACACATCCGTAACGTACACTTACGCACCTGCATAATATTTATAAGATGAAACGGTGTACAATTCCGTCCGAATCTCATTGTTACAGCGATAAATCAGTATATTATATCATATATTTATTCGTGATGCAATCGTTATAGGCTCTTATAACCCTTATAGACCTTTGAGAGGATAACATAATACGATATAATTATAGTTTTCCATTCGTAATCGTTGCTGACGTGCGGTGTTAATATATTTGTTTACGGTAAAAACCTCACTAAATAAAACGCAAGATGCATGATTCGCGCGATCGCTCGTAGTTAGATATTATGTACATATCATATACGTATAAATGTACTTTGATTGGGTAAAAGACCCACCGCGTCGTGCGTGTATTAAATGTGTTTTTTACTGACAACAGAACCTTTCGTCGTCTTGTGTCCGTTGATCGTTTTATCATTGATTGTAAATAATAAAATATATAGTGTTGCATAATATGTAAGTAATATATAGTATTCAATTCATATTTTATAATCAATAGTTCTTTGAGTAAGTTTCACGGAAAAAAGTGCCGGTAGAGTTTAGGTACAGAGTTTTGGAATTTGCCGCTGTTGTTTGTATATACATATTATTATAATATATAACATTATAGAAAAGTGTTAGCGAAATTCTAATAGATTGCGCAATATGACCACGTGAAAATCGGCAGAAAATGTGTGCCAAAAACTACGAAAAATTGAAATTTATGTTCGCATACATTTATTAGTTTAAGCATGCCGCGTGCACGTAATGGAACACAGTAGAGTCTAAATATAAATAAATATAATATGTATAATTATACCAACGACGCGGATTTGTGTTTATAGATTAATAATAAGAATAAGAATAAAAATAAAATCAACAGACAATATTTACATGTTAGCTGTTGTTTTGTTCATTAAATAAACGTAAAAAAGAACGGGTGAGTCTCGCTTTGCTGTACAGTTGGGGGTGGAGTGTACGTCGTTTATAGGATAGGTCATTATTACAATGGATTTGTTAAATTTGAATGCAATGATAGATATCATTGTATACGAATAACGATTCTGAACGGA
>JAIPRK010002106.1:0-29335 GCA_025469195.1 Chaitophorus viminalis | reverse complement strand
ATTTACCACCAGTTTTGGTAAATGACATCAATGACCGGTGAAAGATGTACATTTGAATTTAAAATCTGGTTTTTTCCACCATTTACCTACATAATCAAATCATTTTGGTAATAGACGTCATTCACCGTAACATATATTTTTAAAATTATCAGATAAATATTTAGATATGTGCAAATTGATAATAATTTAACATATAAATAAGAAATACTCAAATATATTGTTTATAGTACTTCAAGTGATTAGTACTCATACTATAACTTGTATAAATATATAGTATTCTAAAATAAAGGTGTTTTATAAATGTAAACATAAAAATGGTGCTAATCAAATTTTAATAGTGAAAATAAAATAAAACAAGCATGGTAGAAATGATTAATGAAAATAAAATATTTTACTATCTATACGAAAAAAACCATTAAAAATTAAATATAATTTTTTTCCAAAAATATTGTCTGTGTATACAAAAATTGTACAATGTATACAACTATATTACTATATTAACACTGGAAATAATAGTTACTCACATAATTTGAAGAACAGATTGAACACGCAAAACTCTATGAGAAACTTCACAACACATATAAAGACCATTTTCATACTCGTCAATTGTTGTTATATAACCAGGCCAAACTTCAAGACTATAAAAAATTATTATAAGTTATTTACTTAATATACTAAATAATATAATTGTCTGACTTAAATTGAGGAATCAACACCCTTTTATTTTTGTCATAACAACTTCTACCAAATTCAACCAAGCCTAAAGTCTTCATTATTGAACGAAGAAAAACATTATAAAAATGTATACATTCCCGTAAAGAATTTTTACGTTTATACGTTATGATAATTGTCACATCAGATTCATCTCTTAATTTTCCCACTAATGTCGTTATCTGTATAAAAAAAAATAAATAACCTTAAAATGTAGAATTTAAATATAGATCATTATTAAAATAATTACATTGTCTGGCAGCATTGTTGGAACGTAAAGCAATGTTCCATCAAATGTCTTCACCGGAAATAGTTCTCGGTGTTGATTGACTAAAAAGAACCTTGCAGATTTAACGTCAACTGGAGGATCAAAATCAACTCTATACTCATATATACCTTTATTCTCCTCCAACTTAATTTTTATATAATTTGATGATAATTGACACCTAAATAAAAGCAACAACCATTATATTAATCAACCAAAATAATATAACAATAAATAAAATATAGGTTCCAACATTTCATATACACAATACCAATAATGTATTTGCTTAGAAGTGATTAAAATTAAGTGATAATTGGTCATCCAATATAATTAAACGACATTTCTGTTATAAATGGTATCAAAGCAAAAGTACACATTGAATACAATGAACACTATTTCAACTGTTGAACTTAAAGGTCCTAGTTAACAATCCAATTATACTTATTTAAGACATTTAACTATAAAATTAATATTGAACTTTTAATATCATACATTTGGTACTGATCTTTATCAGACTTTTTCAAGACTCTACATACAACTGGAGGTTTTTCTTCTTTCTTTGTTTCAATGGATACAGCTTGTTGAAGTTGAGTTGATGGTACAAATGATTTAGGTATCATGGGAATAGTGCATTCTGATGTAGCCTCTGAACTCCTAAGAATAATTATATGAAATAATATGGATTTTAATAATAGTAGGTATTTTTACTACTAAAATATTCAAATTTAAATATTATAGTAATGAATTATTATATATACATAATTAAATCCATTGAAAATATATAATAAATAGGTAAGTATATTAGTGACAATAGTTTCTTAAAAAATATTAAGAAAAACTAAACACTTGTCAAATATATTATATTATTTATCAAAAATAAGGACATGAATATATGCATGTATATAAAAATATTATCAATTTATTAATATATCCTAGTTGAAGATAATGTTAATAAATACAGTGAGTTCCGTTTAATGTGATAACTGACTTATAGAACCAACCATTTATGGGAATCAAAATCGAAAATTCCAAACCAAATCTTATATTACTTATGTTAAATAGATATTTTATTAGAATCGATAAGTACTGGATAATTGACACACTTTAGTGAACATTTTTATCGTTTTTATGGTATTTCAAACTAATTCATTTATGAGACTTATTTTATTTACAGAAGAGAAAGCTATAAAATTAGCTTTGCAATTAGGTGTAAACAATTTCAGTCCATCAATTGGATGATTGACTAGTTAGAAAACAGAAACAATATTGATTTTAAAAAAAAACTTGTAAAAAATAAAAAAAAGCAGATTATTAAGCTTATATCATATATACATATATTAATTAAATATGGGTTTTAATTTCAGACTAATATGAAAATGAAATTAGTAGATTTTCAAGTACAATAGAAAATACATATATGGTTTCAATTATTTGAAAAATACTCTGGTATTTATTTTAATTTAATGTCATTTTATATAAATGAATATATATATATTAATTTTGTACATATAAATATAAAATCATAAAAAAAAATGTTTTATGAAATCAATCAGTTAATAGAATCAAAATGATCCAAACCAATGTGATCACATTAAGCAGAACTCACTGTATATAGTATAATATTGTATTACTCTTTTAAATAATAATACATGTTATAAATATCATGATAATTTATGGTCATAAGTATACATAGCATATAAAATTATTTATAATTTTTAATTTATCAGTAAGTTATGTTGTCATTTTTTCAAACATAAATATAAAAATAATAAATGCAATAACTCACTTAATGTCTTCTAGATTCCTTAATTCAAGTTTTGAAAATTTTGATGCTATATTTTCTCTGGAGTCTTTACATTCAAGGTTTGATTTTTGTATATGAGCAAATAATGCCTGCATAATTCAATTAATTTATATTAAAATATGAATAAAATATAAATTTGTACCTAAATAAAATATAATTTTAAACCATAAATAATGGATTAAGTTGAGGCTACACAATATTCTATAGATTCAGATTTTACTCATTTAATAAATTGAAATGGTAAATTGATTTAAAATTAAAATAATTATTTAAAAACTTGAAACTTAAACTAAAAAAAATAGTAATTACCCGTCTTCCTCGAACAACTTGTTGTTGTCCAGCGATCAGAGCTGGAACATTAACAATTGGAACATGATCAGGGGATCTTGATGATTCCCCTGATTTTGGTTGTTCCAGTACAGGTGGTGTTTCTGGTTCCTCGGTATTGGTGGAATTTCCTTGAGCCAAACGCAATTTAAGAAAACCTCGACCTGCCATTTCTAAAAAATAATATAAAATTAACTGAAATGACAACTAAAAATACATACAGTGGCTGAATTTAAACTTATAGAATTCTTTGTTTTTCAAATAAATATTTCTAACACTATTTAATAAAACAACAGTTTTATTTAAACAAAATTATAATAGTTTTAATATAATATCTAATGACTGCAGTCTGAAGGTCCATGGATAATACAAACAATAATAATTTTAGATAATTAGAATAATATGTTATCTATATTTCTGAACTATTATATCCAAACAAAAACATTTTGTCAAACTCAGTATAAAAAATTACTAAGTCAAAAAAAAACTAGTCGTTTACAAGATTTTTAAACACTATAATGATATATCATAAATAAATGCATGTCAAATGCATTAAATTTAATATAAATTTATTCTATCTCAATAATTTATTTACTTTGCAAACTTTTATTTTGACAAATAAACAAGTCCATTCTAATAATTTTAATAAATATTAATACATTTATAATGATTTCCTAGTAAATATTAATAGAACGATATTTATCAAAATAATTTATTTAACATGGAGTTCGACAAACTGTTTTTCATGGAATAGCAGTAGTTTTTCTATAATTGAAAGTAATTTGGTATATGATATTAAACAGCATTAAAAAGAACCTGAATATGATATTTTTGATTAACTGTTTGCCTTTGAGAAACTCATCCAATCATAATTATGTGCAAGGACGACCAGAATACTAGTTGTCTTCTACCTCTTCTTGCCCATATTTACACTTTTTAGGCCATTCAAGACCTCAGTCAATATCTTTAGACATTCAGTGAGTGATTTTTTAATTAGACATAATTCAGACAGTTCCGTATGATACTGTTCACTATAAACAACATGAGAATGCCAACTAATTGTCCAAAAGAGATAAAACTGACTTTTTTTGATGCACTGGTATATGTAGTACATAATTACATCACAATTACCTACCAAGAGTTGATTATACTCTTATCAGAAAGTAATCCATTTTCAAATAGCTACACCTTGTATATTTGTTAGTAACTACTAATGCCTATTATACCTATTCTGAAAAACTTCTATAAAAGTTAAAATAACTAAATAATTGATTAAAACTGTAACTAACAATATAAATAAAATGTTAATATTAATAATCAACACTCAGATTTTATAGCACAAAACGTTATTATACTGCCAAAGTATCAGGCAAACTATTTATAGATTTTAAAAAGGCCTATGATAGTTTCCTGAGAAAGATTATCTACAATACTACTAGTACTAGATTCGGTTTCACAAAAAAATTAAGAACAATAACTAAAACTTGTATAGAAAAAATGAATTACAATGAAAACTAAAGACCAGATTTATATGTTTTTACATATCGTTACTGGGTCTATGCAGTCTTATGAGAGTAAAAAATGTGGACGATTTGTTCAATTCTGAATGCGTAGAAAAAAAGTTTTTTTTTGCATATTTAAGAATATTTCATGGGTTAGAGAATAATTAACCCATTAAGCATATATTGGAATATTTCGTAAATTGCGACAAAAAATTTCTATTTATTTTTAATTTTAATATTACAGTAGTCAGAAAATTTTTTTTTGAACATTTACAATTTTTTTTTTTATATCAACTTAATAAAAAGAAAACACGCAGTGTTATTGTGGTGTTATCAAGGTTTATCTAAAAACCATGCATGGTGGCTAATCTGTAATGCTGGCAGTTGAGTTGTTTTCTTACTGATAAGATCAACATATACGTTTATCAAATATTCAAATATCCAAATTTCCAAATTTTCTTATTTTCCACTCTTAATAACGTGCAATAGTATTTCATTAGGTATAATACGCAACTTTTAATATCTAATTAATATCTGACTATTAAAATAATATTAAAAAAAAAAAAATTAAAAATACATATTAAAGCATATAATGATATTTATTGAATATTTTTGCGTATTTTATAATTTTTTGAGAGAATATAACGAGAATATTTGGAGGTTTTTTAGAGAATATTAGCATCATATTTTGAGAATATAAATCCAGTCTTTAGTGATAACATAAAATTAGAAACCTTTACAGTAGAAATCAAGTTAAAACAGGATATCTCAAGTTATTTTCAATCTTGACAAAGACAAAATAGTATTAATACTAGAAGACACAGAGTGTTGGTTTATTCCTTGATTTCACCGACAATTTAGACGTTATAAAGAGATTTTCTTGCAGGTTAGAATGTTAGAAGAAACATAAAATAAATTCCAAGAAAACAAAAATAATGGAACTCATAGGAAGTCAGAAGGATGATCCCAATGAGATAGAGGATTTAAACTGTGAAAAAGTTAGCTATTTTAAATGTACAAGCGCAAAGAATGACTGATCAAAGGAAATTAATATTCGAATAAATAAAGCTATAAAAGCCTTCTACACACCAACAATTTTTTGAACATCCAAAATAATATCTATTATCTAGAAATACGAAAGTAAGTAAGATTGTATATAGCCATTATAAGAACTACTCTCATGTATGACGACCAAAACGGAGAACTTGAGGACTTTCGAAAACAGAGTATGGAAGAAAATGTGTAAACCCATTAACAAAAAAAAAAACTGACGGAGAAGATATAACTCAGAGCTAAACGACATATTGAGATTAGCAATAGTAACAAGTTTCAATAAGGTCTAAAGTATATAATGGATAAGCCACATAATGAAAAGAGATCACAAATAGCATTGGAATGGAAACCACAAGGAAAAAAGCATAGAGAAAAGATGAATTGACATGATAGATCTAAAAATCCTAGGAGTAGCGGACTGGAGAAACAAATGGTGAAATGTAAAAATGGCGCACAATAACACATGGGTGACTAATAGTATTTTTATTGTAAATAAATTGTATCCATAACAGGATATTAAATTTTGAAGTAAGAAGAAGAAAAAATACTATCATTTATCTAAGTAAATACAAATAACAATCCTAACATTAGAATTATTAGATTATAACTAGATACTCAGACAATACTTAAGGTAATTAGATTATTCATTATAAAATTATCTAATTAACTAATAATAATATAATAACTTTATTTTTCTTCGACTACCCTTCACTACTACATTGTAGCATTGTAAGTTTATTTTACACCATAAAGTATAAATATCACAATTCTATATAGGAACTTAATATGATGAATATAAAAATATATAGAATTGAAAACACAATATGTGAATAACAACTATATACAATAGTGATAGAATCTGATAAAATATTTGATGATAGAAGATGCCAAGACAAATTCTTTGATTCTAATGGTAATCAAAGAATAATTATAATACTATGCACACAATAAGATTAGTGAAAATAATTCCAGGTGGTTACAAGCAGATAAACCATCTTCAACATATTATTTATGATATCGAAAAATTAAAAGGTTAGAAAGTAGGTAGGTAAAACAATAATTTTTACAATATTTCCCCAGCATTGATAACAGATCTATCTAACATTATAAATAAGAAATTATTCTTCAATACAATTATCAAGTCATAGAAGGGTCCCACAACCATATGAAATATGAATACCAATATGTGAATGAAAACAATTCAAACTCAATATCATATAAAAGCAAAGACGGTAATAAGACGGTAATATTTGTACTGTAATTAACTACATTTAGCTGGAAGAGTTGAAAGACTTATTAAGGGTTGTTCCTGGATAAGTATTAAGTGCATTTTCATTGTTCTGCGGTTTTCAACACGTATTGTGGGAACTGATTGCAAAATAGAGAAAATAAATCGTAGCAATCATCGATATCACAATTCTTTTATAAAGACCATTATGGTGCTATAAAAATGGCGATCCCAAAAGGAAATCGGCGACGAGGGACAGCGTACGCATATTGTACAGAGTCCACAGCCGCCGACAGCGTTGCGAGTTCCGAAGTTAAGGGACGGTTTCGGCGACAATAGGTTTTACAAACCAACCACCAATTGCGTGTTTTCTACTGAACAATCAAACTGTTTTTCACTTACCTAAAGTGTGCGGTGTTGTCGGTTGCCGGAGATAATAATAGGGCGGTGAGCCGCGCTAAGGACGGCGCAAACCACGGGACTCTGGACGTCTAATGAATGTCGGGAAAACGAAAAAACGGACAGAGTAGGAAGATTACCAAACCACTTCTCGAGACGGGAGACACGCCACAGCGGAAATGCGAAGAATCGCAAAACGGACGGGTAGGTGCACGGACGAATAGAGGAGTGCGTGAATAACGTTGTGGTGTACAAGGAGGCAGACGTACGCAAGTGTAAATGACTACGTACCAACCTGGATCCTAGTGTCGCTGATAAAAAAGTAATAATGAACAGCTATCACGAACTGACGACTGATCGCCTCGGCACCGGGATAACAATAAAATTAAAAATACCGCATGTGCGCCAATGTTACGTCGTGGCAGGTGGAGGGGTGAAGCGTCACCTGGCCGTATGTACGGTGTCAAACGAATGGAAGAAAAATGAGCGGCGCCGAACGGGAGCCATTTTTATTTCCAACTAACAATTGCGCGCCGTTGCCATGTTTCCATCGTTGTCGAAATTTGTGCCGCTGCTTTTCCGCCTGGTTGCTAATTATTGCTTAACACGCAAACGACCCTCAACCGTCCTAACCTACATAACCCCAAAAACGGTTTATGGTCTTACCACTCGGAACCCACGGTACCACGGTGCGGATCTCTTTGCCTGAATCTAGCCGTGTCGTTGCACGCCGTTTCCGTGACCGAATTCGTTTCGATAACAAATTGTTTTTTTTTGTTTTTCATACCTTTCTCATCGTAATATCCTACTATTATAGCCTCATATTATTACGGTTATCGGGTTTTTTGGAGTTCGGACGACACGAAAAGTGTTAATTGTAATCGCATAGATACGGATTACGATATGAATATAGATACGAATATGGGGAAAAAAAACACCTATCTTAAAAACCCATAGTATACATTTATACCCATATTTATGATTAATATATATATATATGATTAATACGGTGTTATCGGTGAACGTGGTTTTATCATCGTCGAATAGAACGGAGACGAACCAATTATCGAGGATAATATTTTACGTGATTATTGTCACGGATAAGTCGTCGATGTGTTAAAACTTGAAAACAATAATACTATTTCAGTACTTGATTTGGCCTTTCGTATCTGGTTAACTGTAAATATGTTCACCTCGTTCGCTATCTTGGACTTTCACTATTGGTTACCGTTATAAGAACTCAAAAACAAAATATTATCTACATTGAATATTGCTTCAATACAGTTTTGTTTTGTTTATAGTGAAATAAATAATTGAAATATCTTTCATAGCCACTCACTCTAGAAACATAAATGTTGCGAGAGTTGCTGTCATGATACAAAATAATTTATGTATAAACAGAACTGTGTCGTTATTACAGATTATACCATCGAAAATTGTCTAGATTGATTCCATATAAGACAAATACCTATTATATAAAAATATATTTTGCAAGTTATTGTGATTTGCCGTTGTTTCCAATAGTGTATCAAATTTGTTTTAATTATAAATTATAATTCTTATTTTTTAAAATATTTAAAGCCGTCCAAATTCTAATCTCCACTTATTATAATTTTAAGTAGATAGTTGTAATGTTACATACAACATTACATACCTATCTTATTATTATTAGATACCTATTATCCATTTAAATCGCAGGCTTCTATACGACAGAAGCCTTTGGTAATGAATTTTAAACGCTTATTTTCCTCAATTGTTTCATTTCATTTTTTATGAATTATTTACAATTTATTATATAAAACAATAAGTACGTTTTATGTATCTTTAAGTAGTATTAGTCATAATTTGTATGAATATCAAGGATACAGTTCACTAACGGTACCTCAGACTAAATTATTTAATATTATCATAATTATAACATATAAATTTTGCAATTTATGCACTTATCAACTCCAACTAATTAATTGGTCTTCCATGGGACTTCCTGATGTCACTACACTTTGCACATCGCTTACCAGTACGTCGTAACCTACTATAAAAGGCTTAATAGCAGTAATGGTAGCGTCAGTGGGAAAGGGGGGGCATAGATGTCGTGATCCGGTGATCCGATGGTGGTGATGGTGGCGGGCAGAGGCGGCGGGAGGCGTTTTGAGGCGGAGGTGGTGCTAGAACCGACTATTTCTATCTACTGATACCTTTATTCCAAAAATTTTCATTTTCATTTTCTTGTTCGTCATCAAAAAGATCGATGTCTGAAACCGTCCCATCGCCCAAAATATTTAAAATATCTTCTTCGCAAAGATGACGTGACATTTTTTTTACAAAAATTCAACAATAAACTTTTACGTATAGTCAGTAGTCACAGGATACAGAAAACAGTGTTTTTTTTTTTTTTATAGTAACGCAGGTGAAATACGACTATAATATTATAATATTATATAAATACAATGGATACGCGAATTACGACGACGATACGGTATATCTGTCGTCTTTACAGTTTATAAACGATAAAATCAACCCCCTAAATAATATTGTATACAATTTATAGATTATAGTAGGTATATATATTGTAAATATATCATAAATACTACAGTACTACACATTATGAAATATGAAGTAATATGGCCGTAATTATTGGTAAAAAGTACTAAAAACCAATTAACGAGAAAACATAATTAAGATAAATAACTATCAAATATAAAATCCAAGAATTGTATAAATAAACCAACTAGGAACAATAAACCATGCCTATATCACATATGAGGTGTACACTATAGTGTAATAGAGTTCAATTAATATTTTTTTCGTACTAAACATATGTTTTTATATAAGTTAGAATCATAATTAACATTTATAACATTAAAATATAAACACCATGTACACTATTGCGTACACGATATTTTTAGTTTTATTTTCTTGTAGTTGAAGAACATACTCTACAGCCAAATCTTGATTACGCAACACGTAGTTGTCCATGTGAAAAACAGTCTTGACGTATGTACGTTAATGTTTATCCTTGTGCTTTATTAATTGTTAAATGTATACTTTTGAAGTTAAAAGGCAAATCATTGAGAATAATTGAGATGCGAGATATTAGTACCGTTAGACCTACTACTGGACCAGTCAAAACTATAGCAACGATCCCATTATTGCGAGGACATTCAACTTGAGTCTTGTTCCGTTACATAAATTTGGTGGTTTATGGTTTCTGAGCAAAATAATTTGAGTAAGTAATAATTTCTCATGGAACATTCTTGGCCAGGTGCCCGAGGCATAGTTTTTAACGGATCGAATATTATTAAATTATTTAAAGTTGACCCTGTGAACTATTATCACGTATATACATTAAAATCTTCCCTGAGACGCGACCAATTGTAGACCAACTAAAATAACTACAAAAGTAATAAGTACAAAGAGGAAAAAAATGTAAAAAAAGTGCAAAAAGTTTGGACTATCGAAACTAGTTCGAACTCGAGACACTAAGTACATTAATCCTACTAAAGTGCCACTGCGTCATAAAATATTCAATACGCCGCAAAATTTTATAACTTTTTAAATACCTAGTAAATTCATAAATTTCTCATAAATAATTTGAAATATCACAAATTGAAATTGTATTGATAAATTTATACATTAAAACCTTCCCTGAATCTAGACCTATTAGTTAGAGAAAACTGTACGGCAATCCGTTGGGTACTTTTTGAATTATGCGCAGACATACAAAAAAGAGAGTTCTATTTTATACAGAATATATACAGATACAAATGATTACAGTGATTACGGATTAATGATTATAAACAAATTGTATTTTTCCTAATAATCCGAATGGTCGGCAGATAAACTTTTAGGTATTAACGGACGACGGTTATGTATATTATGTTTAAATATTATACTTGATTTTCATTTTATAAGTTATCTTGTAATAGGTATACGCAATTACTCAAAACGGCATGACGCATAGAGACATAGAGTATAGATAAATAAGAATACTATGTCTATTGTTACACATATTTCATGGTTTCATTTTCGTGGATTGGTGTTTACTGTTTAGTGCTTACTACTTATGATGTAGTATTGTGCATGTAGATATATTACAATTATTGTCTTGTAAGTCATTGTACAATTTATTGAAATCTTAAAGTGCTTAAATAAAAACAAGTTTATAACTTCAGAGTTTCAATAAAATTTTCCACACACTTTTTTTACCTAATTATTTATTAGTTTTAATAGTTTAATGTTGTATTTGGTCGACTAAAAGCATGATAAATTTTGTAAAATTTACAGACCTAGTAGCTAAGGAAAAAAATAACTAAATACATAATAATATAATCACGACTAAGGAAAAATTAATGCCGTGATGCACTACTACCTACTCGACACTTGGATACTTCAAAGCTAGAATTTTGAATGAGGTTTAGTCCAATGGTTTTTAATATAAGTAATTATTAATGTCTGTTTTTTATATAAGTACATTTTATAAAATAAATTAATAATTTTTTTCCTCATTTAGTAAGTTGAAATATAGTATTTTCTAACATGCAAGACTGTTGTCTATAAGCTGTACATATGAATAATTGACCTAACCAATTTTGAGATCACCTAAGGCTTGAATCAAGATAGTCCCAAAAATAAAACCAAAGTAAGACTTCTGCTTGTTGAAATATTGTTGACAAAGTCTTGTTTAGCTGCCAGCCATTTTAAGTGGGTTGTTACGGACATACATAAATGTAGGTCCTCACGGAACAATCACAGGGGGAGGTTCATGTCGGAATTACCCATAACTATAACAATATAACAATCGTAGGATATGCAATAGCAGGCATGATGTGGTTAGAACAATGTAATAGATATTGGAAGGAAATGAATTATTGAAATGTCAAATGGTACATTAACTAGGTCACGCATGAGATAGAAATAATATTAAATAATGTTATCATCTACCCACGCAGGTGCGGTCAGAACAAATACTTAATAAAATCAGTGAGAAGAGACCACACACACACACACACACACAATAATAGTGTATATGTGTATGTATGTGTGTGACATATGACATATATATATATATACTATGTAATACATCTCTGACGCCTATGACCAGACAGATTTTATCTTTATATAGCATATGTTGTATGTATATATATTATATATTATATACTATAATATTATAGAAGTAAATACATATTAACCATATCCTGTCACTAAAGATAACTAATTCTCGGAATAATATGGGAGAGACTCGATTATCTCATGGATTTGGGGTATATAAGGAGGTCCCAAACAGACCATATTCAGATGTTTTAGCAAGCACCTTCACGCTAGTTTATTTAATAAATTAAATGTTTGGACTTAAATGTTTGGAATATTTTTGTATGTAACAAAATTAATTCTTTGGACTTAGAATAATTTTACAATAAAATTATAATAAGTTCATATCGAGTATATTATTTATCTTCCTCATTCCAACATCAAACACGACTACACCCTTGAGTCGTGGGCACGCAACAGGATATTGCATTTTTTTTAAAAGTAAATTGTGTATAATTTATGTTTTAAAATTTAATTCAGGTACAGATATTCATATTGTAAATTAATAGTCTAATAATAAATTGTTAATCTTGCTTATGTCTACTTACAAATAGTATCTATACACTATTTAATGTTACATATTTTTGATAAATAATAATTTTTCTGATTTTTATTTAAAATTGAAATAATCTATGTTGTTGTTCAGTTTAAACACTATAAAATTATATAATATCATTTGATCTGTAAAAATGTATCTATATGTATCTGTGCAATTATAATTATCCGTGAAAATATGCTTATCGTATATTATTGTTATTATTATAATAATTTTCATTTTGATTATTATTACTATTAGTATATGCCTAAGAGTCGTTAATATGTCCGTGAACAGCAGTAGTTATAATCAAAGTAATTTATATGTACGTATTCGATTTTTTTATATTTTTGTTGTGTTAATATTATTTAAATACAATACAAGTTTATAGTTATACAGTCCACTGCTTTAATTTAATTTAATTCAACCGTACAATTAAGTGCATCATAATATTCTAATTCAGATATTATACAGCGTATAATATACGTCATAAGAACTCAAAGTTCAAACAGTTGTTAAAATATAAAAAGTTTGGTATCTCAGAATAATTGGTATGAAACTTAAAAAATGAAAACCAGTATTTTCAACAATTCTGTATAACAGTATTGAATGGATCAAAATAAATATAATAGTAAATGTAATTGTTCAGATTTATTATATGTTTTCAATTTTAACTATATCATAGTTAACATTAAGAATTTTGTAGGTGAAGTAGATGAATTATCAAAAATCAAAATAATTATTAATTTTTAATATTATTAATAAATGTTATTAATCATTCTGGAGTTTACTATTATTTTTGTTATTTAAAGAATCTTAATTGTACTTATTTCATTGAAATAGAAACTGTACTCTACAGTTTTCGAGTTGTTGTATGTATAATATGTGATGGTATTTACTATTTACTATTTATATTTTGACTTTAAAATAGCTCATCTTCAATATATATTTGTATTCAATAGTTTGTAATCCACAGTTTCAGTGATAAAAATAAAACAAAATCTATTAGTTTCTTTTAATTAATTCCAACCTTTTTTTCATCAAAAGAATTCATCAAATGACTCATGCATTAGTAAATAATAATTACAATTAATTTATGAAAACCTTATTAATAATATTATAATATAATGTTTATATATGTCTATGACTGTACCTATTTAATCATCATAGTTTTATCATTTTGATAATGATTATATAACTAATCATTTAACATTTAATTAAATCTCTAATTTAAAAACTAAATATGCATGTAAAATGAGCTCTGCAAATGTTTCACTTAGAAACTGACAACAAAATAATCCTTTTTAAAAACTAATAGTATAAAAATTGCATTGTTTTTTATTATTTTATAATTGGTTGTATTTTTATAACCTTATAACTTATAAATATTATCATATTGTAATTGTTAACATTTGTAAATTGTATAAAGTATATGTACATAAATATTTTCTTTTGCATAATTTGTTATTATTATTTTAAATGAAGTAGTGAATTAGTTAATAATTTGAAATATTCTACTTTAAAATTGTATTTATAATAGACTATCAATCCACATTTTGAAATACCCTGTTATTTGTTAACTACAAAGTAATGCAATACATATGTATTATAAAGGAGTAGAAAACAAGTTAAAAAATACAATATATGTACGTTATATAATATATTATGTATGTTTAAGGTAATTAAAATAAAATCATTAGTTCAATTTACACTAGGTATTTGATTTTAGTTTATTTAGATACCTAATTTAATTCTATAAAAATATTTCAAATTGAAGCAGTTTTTATTAGTACGATTTATAGTACCATAACAGATTAGCAACAAATGTGATTTTTTTCTTAATCGATTGATAACACTGCCGATGCAAAACAATATTATTGGAAAATTAGCTTGTAAAATCTAAAGTTATGAAATTAGGTGAGCTGAAAGCACAATCAAATAATCAAAATATAATACGTATATTACGAATATTATTCCAATCTATTATATAAAATAATACCTCTGGAGCTATTCTTACGGGGATTCATAGATTTATTATTTTATTCCCCTTCTTCATTCATCTTCATTTAGTCACAATCTTTATATAACTCACATTTATCTTATCACTTATAATTTGATTTTAATAATTCCATATTTCTATGTCCTATACTCCAAATTAGCTCTGTGCTCCAAAAAATAGATTGAAGTTATCTTACATGGTATTATTTTATAGAGTATTAATTATACTATTTAGACATATAAATAGTATATTATTGTATTAAACATACTCTTAATGTAATAATTATACTATGAACTTATAAAATTCATAAGTTAAAATAATATGAACAATTAAAACCAATTATTACTTTACTAAATACTTTTTTGCATAAAAGTATTGTCAAAACAAAAATTTTAAAATGTGTAATTGAAGTAAATTGTTGACACATCAAAGCAGGTCTTAAAAATGAATGTTGGACAACTCAACAAATCACTACGATAACTATTCGATATAAAACCATTGAAATAATTGTATGAATAATTAGTATCTATAAAAACCTTTTTGCCTATACCGTATAAATAATAATTTTAGAAGGCATTACATAGTAATATAAATGTGACTGCATGCACATACTATAGTCTATCTCATGCTTCTAGTGACATAAATAGTCGTTTACACATATTATTATACGTTTAATAGTAAATACAAATCAAAAAACAACGATAGTTGATGTAAAAATTAACTGTTGACAAATTATGTTATTGCACTATAATAAATATTAACTTGATTAGATCCAATGATAAAATATTAAAATGTAAATTATACAATACACAGTACAAACAATGACACCTTTGAGAACAACAAAATGTACCATTTTATTAGTAGATATGGCTTACCTACTATATATCAATTTTAATATTATTATTAATGAGTAATAACAATTGAATTGTGTTGGCACTAAAGACTTACTGCGACTCTTATTGTACAGGTTTCCACTACTTATCGTGATTCCGATTTATACAGGTTTAACTGTTCAATAAAACATTTTAATATGTATTTAGTTCATAATTAATATATGTTTGAAAGTTTTTGAAATACCCCCTTCATCTGTAATAAAATACCTATATTATTTTGTCATTTGTGTCATATTATACTGGTAACATTCACATATAGATCATATAAATATAGAATATTACACTTAAGCATCTTGAAAGTATTCAACAGAAAAATAATAATCATTTTTCATATGTACATAATTAGACTATACGCATACCGCTAATTAATAATAATATTATTAAAATATGTGCAATTTGTGACTTATGGCCTCACACATTGCATGTTTATGTGTATCTATCTAGATTTAAAAATGAGGGGGAAATGTGTTGATTTACAATTTTGAGAATTTAATAAAACATTATGCCACTCTAGAACATCATAGAGTATAATTATTATAATATAATATTCGATACTGTACATAATATTAATATAATATGTATAGAACTATAATTATATCAGGAATAATAGTTAATAATAATATTATGTGCCGATAATTACGTGCTAATGTCTTATGAGTTATGAACAAGGCTCGAAACTTTAGGCATTTGCATATTTGTTTAGAAACTGCGTATTGAACTTCTGGTTCGATACAAATTTGATCTATAGTACGTACATTTCAAATACAAAAATTTTTGTTGCATAATTTTGCATATTTCGTAACTTTTTATACGAATTAGCATATTTTAGGTTTTAGAACCTTTTTATGCATATTTCATAGATTTAACGAAAACAATTTTTTTTTTAAAAAATTATTAAATTATATTATAAATTTATCGTCAAACAAAAACAGATATTTTACAAAATTAATTCATCGAAAAATACTTCAACGGCTATATAATTAATATCATATTATCTAGTACTGAGAAGTGAGAACTCGTGTAATAGTGACTGCCGACCGGCCGGCCCGTATTTATTTTTATCCAAATTTACCACGGCATTCATATATTTTGTACCATGATATAAATAAATTTTATAATCCTAGGAAATTTGTAAACAATAATTATGTTGAACCACACCATGTCGTTATCAGTATTTATACACAATATTAATTCTGTTCATTGTAATACTACGGCCTATAAATTATAATATTTGCGTGCTTGCGAGTTGCGAGCGACTTCACTGTACAGTATACAATAAACATACAGGAAGATAGTAATACAAAGAAGTGTGCAAAAAGTTTATTTATTTTATAATTTTATTTTCTCATGTACTTACTTAATTTTAATTTTTAAATTTTTTTTATTCAATAAAAATTGCATGTTTTTGCATATTTTCAAAATATTTACTGCATATTTTATCACATATTATGATGTTTTTAAGCGCATATGTATGCGCATATTTGAGTACTTTTTAGCGCATAAAGTTCTGAGCCTTGGTTATGAGTATAAATTACTGCTCGTGTTTGTCCTATTTTTATAAATCGTTAGGTAAACCGTAATAGCACATATCTACATTTTCTCAATTTTTCAGGAGACAATTAAAACTATTTAAATTGTATAATACGCATTTAATTAATTTGTTTGACATGTTATTGGCTTCGTTACCTTATGAGAACTATAAATCATAACTTATTTTATGAAAATAAGTTTTAGTAAATTATTATGTAGATAGGTGAAATTCACGAAAATTTTTTATCAGTTACGAGGTAATGCATCATAGGTTTGTGTTGAATAATAATACGTAACTGTATAACAAATTATGTAACCAAATTAGTAACCACAATTGAGTAAATAAACAGTATTTACCTCTGAATTAAACTGTGAAGTATCAAAATCATTAGAAACTAAATTTGTAGATAATCATAATATATTATCATCAATACTATTAAATTCAGTGTGAACTTTTTGAGACTGGTTGACTGTAATAGAACTTTTAGAATTGGTGTTTCTATAATATTCAAATTTTGCTGAAGAGAGAATTTCATTAAAATTCAATTGATTTGGTACAATCAGTGGTCGAAGTGGGGGGGGGGATACGGAGGGATGACATCCCTCTACTTTTTTGTATTTTACATTTTTCATCCCTCTACTTATTTTGTCTAGTTTTTGTAGTTGTTAGTTTTTTTGCTACTAAATTTGAAAATATGTTATTTGTTTGTTTAGCTTTAAAGATTATTTATGAAAGAAAATGATTGTAGTATTTTGATGCATAAACAAAATGTGAACTATAAAAAAAAAATACTATACAAGGTATGAAGAATGTTATGATGATATCAGGAAATCTGAATTGTAAGGCATCTCTCCGCTTATCTCGAGCCATTTCGACCACTGGGTACAATATTAATTATTAATTGAATTTGGACTGAGATCTTTATTGGACTTTATATTATTATATTTTGAGTGTTTAGTGGCAAGCTTGACAATTTTGTCAATGCGACTTTTAGAATACATTATACCTACAAGATAAAATACATAAAATAAACTTCATATTTAAGAGCAACAAGTGGATACTGTGAAATAAAATATATATTATATTAATTATTATAATAAATAAATTATTATTGATTGCTTTATAACAAATTGTACAATAATATTATAATACAATATTTAAAAATCAAATTGTTGTAATATCACGTAAGTACATAAGAAAAAATTATTTATTTGCTGCAAATACATGTATGTGTATACTATAATTTAAACCGTTCAAAATCAAATTAATTTATGTTAAATGTATGTTTTAAGACAATACAATATATCTTTATTAATCATATATTAGTTATTTATAAAAAAATCGTATTTACCTAATGTTTTTCGTATGCAAATGATGAGTATTGCAATGCCCTACACAAAATAACAATTTTACTGTGTAAAACGTTTCAGACACGTGATATTACTGCACATTTTATGATACGCGATATCACTCATTTTAGTTTTGGAAGGAAAGTAATGATTTCATAGTTATCATGTATGTAACAAAATAAAGCCACTGAATATCATTGAACTATAATAATATATGATAACTGGAATGCTCACCAGCCATAAGACCAATGTAAACATAACCGAAACGGCATGTTAGAAAAAGACAGCAGATAAGAATGGTGCTGCTATCTTTTTTTATCACACATAACAATATGATTGCTTTGTGTTTACCAATAAATAATAATTAAAAATGTTCGTTTAACTTTTTGTTCTGTCACTTAAGTTATAAACTCAAACTTAAATATTTATTGAAAAGTTGCCATGTTCATTTTATGAAGATATAATTTTAAATAAAGATATTTTTAGTAAGGATCATAACTATTCATTAATACTAGTAACAGATTATGTTTCTTTTACAAATTTTAAAAATCGATGCAAACTGAAATTTGTTTCAATGTTTATTTTTGAAATAACATTATTCACTGAAAAATTTTATCTAGCATATTCTTTAAACATATAAAATAACAACTTTAAAAAAGATATTATATTAAAATTTAAAAGTTTAAAGACAGTTTTTGAATTGAGTAAAAAATGTATATCCTATACATTCAGTTATTGATACATGCACTTAAGAATTACACGAAATGAAAATTGTAAAATTTATATCTTCATATAATTGTATATATTTGTATAATTGTAGTATAATTGTGTAAACAAATAATACAGCAAAAACAAGGTTCAAAGTCATCCCTTAGGCATAAATTAAATAAACTAATTATATTTAATCATATTTTATCTAATTTATATAATATTGGCATTAATTATATTATAATCAATGACGTTGGTAACATGTATACAAAGTTATTTTATGTGTTATAATAACCAGTTTATTTAATTAAACATTTAGCTTTTATAATTATTCAATATTTTTATTTGTATAAATTATACTATACTATAGGTATGACCAGTGCGTTAGGGAAGACTTTGAGACGACGTCTCTCCAATAATACAATGGAAAAAAAAATTGTTTTAAATTATTTTCAAGTATTTGTGTAATTTATATTATGAGTAAATAATATACTGCAGTTGTCAACTATATCATAGATTAAATATTTAATCTATGGTCCGGGAGACTAGTCTCTGTCAACCGGCGATACGTTATTCGTTGCGTATATTTGTGTAGTGCATTATCTTGTACATTAGATCTTGTAGCGTTTTTGATCCAATATTGAAATAATGGAATCAAAAAATTGTACGTTAGATGAATTATTAAATAATGATTTTCATTCGTTTACATAAAATTTAAGTCTCCCATAATTGAGTACAATAATTGAGGTAAGTGGTAGGTCAGCTTCGGGTAAGTAGTGTAGTAACTTTTCTTTCAATTTTGAATAATATTACAAATACTGTTTTTATTTTAATAAATATTATTTTACTAAAAATAAAATTGTCGCTATCTTATATGCTTAGTTATGAATTAAAACCTTCTAACTTTCAATTTACAACTTAATTTATTCTCAACATTAAACATACAGTTAACTGCAACTTTTTTTACATTTATATGACAAATGTAGAAGTTGTTATATAATAAATTATAATTATCTACTAATAAACTATTTATTTATCGTTTAATTATTTATATTCTATAAAATTAATCATAAAGATTTTGTGGAAGTTATAAAATAAATAATGAGATTCCAAATTTTAAGAATCAAACTAAAATAATGTCGCGGTAAATGAATTTAAGATATTAGAGCCATGTGTAAGACAAAGATTGTAACACCATTAGTATGTCCCATCTCGTTCTAACATTCCGTTTCGGACAACACTGCTTGGGGAGTATTCCAATTATTATATAGTTCAATGCAGAATATAAAGCACAAGGAGATTATGCATAATTTCATTATCAAACCTCAATTTGTCCAAAAATGTAGATACGTGCTATTACCTAACGAAATAACATTACATTTTGTTTATTTGTTGTTATTTTCTTATACTGTGAGGGTGAGCACATGATTGAGTCTTATATGGTATATTTTCCTAGAGACAGTTCAACATTGTACTTTATTTATTCTAATAATAATAAAATATTATTTATAAAAATATCAGTTTAATTTAAATAATTATACTTCATGATCACAAAGGCGCAGTCTTGTAAAGACTACTTTTATTTTGTATTCGGAATTTCGAATAAATGATAACTAATGTATTCAGAATACTTTTAGAATACTTTTTTCCCCCACTAATTTTTATTAGTTTTGGAATGTTTGGAAATTAACTTTTAAAGTTAATAATTCATAATACATTAGTATAATATATTTATATATGGTTATTGTAATTTATGGTGAGTATTTTACTCTTTAATGATCTACTACATTATTATTACATTTTAATAACATAACTTTTTCAAAATTTCATACAGTCATACTTCACCAACACCGTGCTTCCGACTCTAAAAAACCTTTCAACAAATGCAGTATGCTGAATGCACTATCTCGAAAGGGAGGGTTATATTTTTTGGGTGGAGACTCATTTGCGCACATATTAATATATTTTTTAAATTTACGACAACTCATTTGCGCACAAAATAGTTAACAATGAAAACCAGCTTTTAGGTACAGTTTTGGTTGTACAGGGTGTCTTAAGCTGTCCAACACGTTACACGTTCAGTATTATTGATATCAATGATCACCCGTTAATAAAATATATTGGAGTATCTTCAATATAGCCTTATATAGTCTTAAAGCATAACGTGATTGCCGTTCTTATTTATCAAAAATGGCATTAATACTCGCCAAGTACACGAGTCGTGTGAGACAAGCTTTAATCTTTATTATTGATATTATTGGTATATCTTACACTATTTTTGTTAAACGTTCCCGGTGATAACTGATTGTTATAACAAATCTCTTCTATACATTTTCGTTTAGTCTCCGGTCGCGATTTGCGGTGTAATAACAATGGACGCTATTTGTTTAACACGGAGAGAAAAACGTTGTAAAATATTGAACAAATTCAAATTTCGAGAGTATAGGGAATTAAAAAATGGAAATTTCAATTATCGGTGTACTAATAAATTTTGTAATGCTAGTATTATTGTAAATAATAATAACGAAATTGTGGATCAATCTAACGCGGACCATAAACATGATGCATATTCAGATCAGATTATTTCAAGAGAAATTGTAAGGAGCTCACTGAAAAGAAAGGCAGAAAATGATTTCCATACCCGTCCAAACAAATTAATACGACAAGAACTAAAAAATACCGATGTTGCTGAGAACATGGAACATGGTGACTTGAAATTAATCCGTCGTTCAATATATTATGTACGAAAAAAGCATTTTCCTACGCTACCATCAAACTTTGACGAGTCGTTAAAACAACTTTTAGAGATGAAACAAACGTTGTTGCATAAAGGTAATCAATTTTGTTTTTCAAGTGACGATAATTCTGTTATTTTATTGACTTGTAAGAAAAATTTAGAAGTGCTTTGTGATAATGAACACGTATTTGGTGATGGAACTTTTACGTATGCACCAAAACATTTTATGCAGTTGTATACAATTCATGTTTACACAAATTATTATTATTTACCTTTAGTTTATTGTTTTTTGAAAAATAAACAAGTATCAACATATGTGTCCATGTGGAAAATCATAATGAACTTGTCAATGCAATTAATAGGAAAAAAGTTAAGTGTAAAAATATGTCATGCGGATTTCGAAAAAGCTGCACATATTGCAGTTCTTCAGAGTTTTCCACAGTGTAAAATAATATGTTGTACATTCCATTTAGGACAAAGTTGGTTCAGGCGTTTGAAACAAAATAAAATATTACTAAAAGAATACTCAAAAATGGTTCGGAAATCGGAAGGTGGCTAAAATATTTTTTTGGTTTACCTTATCTAAACTCTGATGAAGTTCCGGACGCATTTATGGAACTAATCTCAATAGCTCCTAGTAATATAAGTATGGATTTTCCGTAATATATTTTAAAAAATTATATTGATTTTGATGCTGATTTTGGGCCAGAATTATGGGCTAGTGCACCAGACGATAGCCCAAGAACAACAAACGGAGCTGAAAACTTTCATATGCACTTTAATAGCCAATTTTATACCCCCCACCCTCACATTCACCAAATCATACAAATACTCATGGAAATTCAAGTTGACACCGATTTAAAAATAAACTCATTAAAAAAAAAAAAAGGGAAAACACACGTAGGACAGAAATATTAAAAAACCAAAATTTTTTGAAAAAATATATTCAGATTACAAATCTAAAAAAATTGATCTTTTAACCTATTTGATGCAAACGCGTACCAATAAATATTAAATATTATGTATTAACTGTAATTTATGTAGTTTGTAAATTTTAATGACTTTTGTAAAAATGATTGTACTCAATTTATTCAAATACTAATTTGACAAAATTTTGAATAATGTGTCTAAGGAAACTGTTCTAAAATAAATAGCTAAAACAACATTTTTAAACCCGCCAGTCTATAACATCAGAATATGATGAGACAGAAAGTCCTAAGCCTTTTAAAGGGTGAAGGAAAATGTTGTTTGAGTATAATAATTGTCCACTATCAGTATTGACAAAATCGAAAATATGGAGGTATGGAGATTATGTACACCCTATACGTGGATAAAATTCTTGGAAAAAAGGTTTCTATTATTCGTAAATTGTGCGCAAATGAGTTATGTTTTTGTGCGCAAATGAGTTGTAGCCATTTTTTGAATACGTTTTTAATTTAAGGTGTGTAGACTTTGTTAGTCTTATTTAATTAATTAATTAATAAACTTCACTTTTATTAAATTCCAGTAAAGATTTATTTATAAAAAATGTACATCGACAATTCGTGACATGCGTAAGAGAGGTATATCTGACAAAACGTTATATTAAAAACTAATCTAAAACAAGGAACTGATATCTACATCGTATCATTACATCTCCCTTTTTATAAATCTATTCCTTAATACTATTTACATTAATAATTCATTAACATCAAAAGTCTTAACTAATAATAATATTTAAACATTTCACAAGATTCTAATTATTAAGTAATAACATTTAATAATAATATCATAATACTGATCAATGAATACATTTTACAATCCTTAAATTTTTTAGGTATTTTTGTCTTTCTTTTAGAGTTAGTACTCCCTTTTCTATCTATTACACTATTTTCTACCTCATCTTTTTCTCCATGTATACTCTCTACTTCTGGTGTTTTATGTAACAGTCTCCTATTTCTCCAAAATTCTCCCCCTTCATCTAGTTTCACTATATATGACCTTCTTCCTTTTATTTTATTTTTTATTATACCTGGACTCCAGTGTTTCTCATCTTTCTTCTTTTTTAAATATACCTTATCCCCTTCTTTTAACTTTTTTAATTCTTTAGCGCCTTTATCATAATACTGTTTTTGTTTATTTTGTACTTCTATCAACTTTTCTCTTACTTCAGTATATTTTCCTTTTTCATCTTCTATAGGTAACAACCCCTTTATTTTCCTACCCATAAATATTTCTGCTGGAGATGCTAAATCTTTACTTATTGGTGTATTTCTATATTCTAGTAGCGCTAGATATATATCTTTGTTGTCCTCCTCTGCCTTGACCAGCATTTTTTTTACTGTTTGAATATGTCTCTGTACCATTCCGTTTGATTGTGCATTAGTGGGACTTGATACTATATGTTTTATATTCCATTCTTTTATAAATTTTTTAAACTCTTCTGATGTATATTGAGTACCCCCGTCAGATCTAATAATTTCAGGTAAACCGTGTCTAGAAAAATTACTTTTAATTGCATTAATTGTGTTCAAACTAGTTAATTTTGGTATCATTCTATAAATTTAGAGAAATAATTCACTAACATTACATAATTCTTCCCTTGAAAATGATACAAATCTGTTCCTACCACCTGCCATGGTCTATCTGGTACTTCAGAACACTCCAGCGGCTTTTTTGTGTTTGCTTTTCTATATTTTAAACAAATTTTACATCTATTCACAACTTCTTCTATGTCCCTATTCATTCCTAACCAATATAAGCAAGTTCTTGCTCTATATTTGCACTTCTCAATTCCCATGTGATTAAAATGAATCTTTTTCAACATTTCATTTCTTAAACTTTCTGGTACAATTATCCTATTTGATTTATACAGTACACCGTCATGTACTGTTATTAATTCTTTAGAATCCCAATACTTTTTATTCTCTTCATTTAATTGTTCTCTTTTTTCTGGCCAACCTTTAATGACATAATCTTTTAACATGTTCAGTTCTTTATCTGATTCTGTAGCCAACTTAAATTGTTCACGTTTATTTTCACTTATTGATGTATACTTGTTCACTTCCTTAATGTTTATTTCAACCTCTTTTTTCTCCCAGTCGTCAAATATAGTATCACCTTTTGATTATATTCTACTTAATGTATCAGCTATAAATAGTTTTTTACCAGGTTTATATTTTACTACTAATTCATACTGTTGTAGTTTTATTAAAATCCTTTGTAATCTCAGAGGGCATAATTCTAGTGGTTTTTTGAAAATGGATTCTAATGGGCGATGGTCAGTTTCTACTTGAACTTTTCTACCAAAGATGTACTGATGAAACCTATGATACCCAAATGCAATACCTAGAGCTTCTTTCTTAATCTGAGCATATTTTTTTTGAGCATCGGTTAAAAATTTCGATACATAAATAATTGGTAAATTATTTTGTAATAATACCGCACCTAAACCGTCCTTTGATGCACCAACTAATAATGTTAAAGGTAGTTGGCTATCATAATATTGTAAAACTGGCTCACTGATTAACATTTCTTTTATTTTAACTAAAGCTTCACTATGCAGGTTTGTTCATTCAAATACAACATCTATTTTTATAAATTCTCTTAATGGAGCATTTATTTGTGCTACATTAGGTAAAAACTTTCCAACATAATTTACAACTCCCAGTATTCTTTGTAACACATCTTTATTTTCTGGTGGTTTTAATTCTTTTATGGTTTTTATTTTATTATAATCTGGTTTTACTCCTAAACTTGTTATTTCATGTCCTAAAAAATTAACTTTACTTTTATTAAATTTGCATTTTGATTTGTTAAATTTTACATTTCTTTCACTTGCTCTTTGTAGTACTTTTTTAAATCTCTCATCATGTTCCTCTTTATTATTACCATAAACTATTATATCATCTATATACGTATCAACACCTTCCAATCCTTCAAATGTTTGTTTAAACTTTTTATGAAATATTTCTGGAGCTGAAGAAATACCAAAAGGCATTCTCAAGTACCTATATCGACCCATTGGTGTAGAGAATGTACACATTTTGGAACTTTCATTTGTCAATTTTATCTGATGAAACCCTTGATTTGCATCTAAAGTACTAAAAACTTTTCCCCCAGCCAATTGTTTTAAAATCTCCTCTACGGTTGGTATTTGAAAATATTCTCGTTGTGTCACTTTATTTAAATTTTGTGGATCTAAACATATCCGTATTGCTCCATTTGGTTTTTTAGCTAAAACGATAGGATGTACTCATTACTTTTTCTATTATTTGTAGTTCACATAGTTTATTTAACTCTCTTCTCAGTGGTTCTTCCAATGAAAATGAAATTTTTCTTGTTGCACAAGCTATTGGGACAAAATTATCTTTTAATTTTATTTCATAATTTCCTTCTATACATCCCACTCCTTCAAATACATGTTTAAATTCTTTAATTAAGCTTATATTTTCATAATTTTCATTTATTTCTAAGAGACGTTTCACTATGCCTATCTTTACACTATCCTCAAGACCCAGTATAGCTACTTTCTTATCCACTTGTGTATTAACTACATAAAATTCACAACTCTTGATTTTCATTTCCATTTCCTGTTTCAATAATTAAATTACATTTCCCTAGTACTTTAATATTATTTCCATCATAAGTGCTAAGTTTTGCTTTAGTTGGTTCTATTACTACTTGTGGATTTATACCTTTTAATATTTCACTTGGCAATACATTTGCTTGAGCTCCTGTGTCTATTTTATATCTTATTTCTGTACCATTAGTTCTCAAACTTACTATCCAATCTTTATCAATGTTCTTATTTTTATTTTTATCTACAACTCCTATAAAAAATTTTTTCTCTTCTATTTCATTAATTTTACTCTCACTTTTGGTTGATTTACATTGTTTAGTAAAATGATTTAATTTTTCACACTTGATGCATACGCCGGACAATTATTAATTTTATGATTTCTCCCACATCGTTTACAATTATTTATAGTTTTGATATTCTTATTACTATTATACTTACCCTTTGGCTCTTCAATCTGCTTTCTCACTTGATCATATTTCTTAATTTTTTTTTATTTCTTCAACGTTGCATTTGTTGGTGCTATTATCCATTGTTGACATTTGTTTTCTGACTATTTCATCTGAACGACACACATCCAACACTTTTTCTAATCCGATGTTGCCCTCCTTCAGTAGTCTTTCTTTTATTTTGTTGTCGATCAATCCGCAGATAAGTCGTCCTCTGATCAATGTGCCCACCAGCTTCCCGAACTCACACGACGATGCTTATAATCTGAGTTCTTTTACATATTCATCGATATTTTCACCAGTCTTTTGATCCCTTGTAAAAAACATGTGCTGTTCATACACTATGTTCTTTTTTGGAATAAAATATTCATTAAATTTACCAACAACTATTTCATAATTAGCTGCATCGTTAGATTTCTTAAATTCAAAACTATTGAAAATTGGTAAGATTTCCGAAATTTAAAGCAGTTTTTCGTTTTTCTTCACACTGTTGTTGATTTAATGTTAGTAAATATATATCAAACCTTTGCTTGAACGATTTCCATTTCTCAGCTACATTACTTCCCGATAAGTCAAAAGACGTTGGTAAGCTAATGTTTTCCGACATTTTGCTTGCCTCGAACACGTGTTTCTGTTTTTGATTGTTTTAATTTTTATTTAACCTCCCGTTTAATGTACACTTTACACACCGACTGCGCCATGTAGACTTTGTTAGTCTTATTTAATTAATTAGTTAATTACAAGTCAAAAGACGTTGGTAAGCTAATGTTTTCCGACATTTTGCTTGCCTCGAACACGTGTTTCTGTTTTTGATTGTTTTTATTTTTATTTAACCTCCCGTTTAATGTACACTTTACACACCGACTACGCCATGTAGACTTTGTTAGTCTTATTTAATTAATTAATTAATAAACTTCACTTTTATAAAATTCCAGTAAAGATTTATTTATAAAAAATGTTCATCGACATTTTGTGACATGCATAAGAGAGGTATATCTGACAAAACGTTATATTAAAAACTAACCTAAAACAAGGAACTGATATCTACATCTTATCATTAGAGGGTGTTTTATTCAATGTAATTTATTAGGACTTTTTGATAAGTATGTGGATGTTTCGTTCTCAATAGAAATATAATTTAATGACTAATGAGCTTTTATTTGGCTCGCTTTACAGTTTTCCACAGTTTCGCTAAGTACGGTATTTTGATTATCAGATAATACCGCATGTATTTCTATTACTTTATCTCTAAATTTTACTATTGTAAATTTTAATTTTATTTTAACATTATTTCTGAAGGCAAAGTACGTTTCCTGTTGACATTTCGATTTTATTTATTTAGTCTGTTCACTACTTACAGTGGCAGCACTATAATGTAGGATAATAAGAAATAAACTAATATCTAATAATTAATAAGTAACTATAACTAACTAATAAATGACTTATTATTTAAACATTAATCAGATACCAATGAGGCAATGAATGATGTAATAAATCCAAATCAATTGAATAGCATATTTATAATTTTGTTAGTAATATCATTGATTATAAATCAATATTTCTAATCAATGGTAATACTGTAATAGGCATTATTGGTAATCACAGATATATAAAACAACTAGATAGCCGACTTCCTATACAATCCGTGTGTTCCTAAATTCATCAACGAATCTAGCGGATTGTTCAGTGGATTGATAATAATTTAGGAACACTTTTTTGTTATTGCGCTGGAACATATTGGTTGATACCCGTAACCAATACCAACCACCGAACATATTTACCAGCCTTCAATCAAATTTGATAAATACTATCAATAATTAATACTATCACTTTTTTAATTTTATGTGGTTTTTCAAAAATACAAAACACAAATTTATAATTTTCTTTTAATATGGAAAGTAATTTATCCAAATGCATTTTATTCTTTGGATTAAATTATTTGGAAGATATAAACAATTCGTTAGATAAAAAGAAATATCTTCTTTTTAATAGTATATTAAAAAGTTCTAAAGTTCGTATAACAAATTTTATGTTGGTCATAAGTTTATATGATTTTAAATGCCATTTTAGGCATAATACTTACTAAAATCAAACAATGTACACATTGTACCTATATCAAAATATTTGACGTACACACATTCTTCAATGGTAAACCTTATTTCTTTATCGATATCCATATCCACGGAATCGCAAAGTTTA
>JAIPRK010002105.1:0-27500 GCA_025469195.1 Chaitophorus viminalis | reverse complement strand
TTTTTGTTATTATGTGCCTATATGCTGTATGGATGCTCGCACTTTAAACGATGAAAAAAAATAAAAAAACAATATGCTCTTGTGTACAGAACTACAGAAGTTGATTACACACGTTTATATAGAAATCACTTACGATTTTATAGGCGTTTGTGCGCGTTATTTTTTCTTCTTCTTTATTTTAGCCGAATAAATCCAACCCAGGATGGTACATATTTGAACAGTTAAGACCAGGACGGAACTATTGTAATATTGTATGCAGATAATGTATCCAAATCGTAAATCGTTTAGATGACGGTTTTTTTTATTTGTTTCATTTTAGTTGCTCATATACACATTTGATTGCGTAAGGCGTATCATTTGTTGTTGGAATACAAATAAAATAATTTTCTTCGCTTGTTCACACATATTATAATCCTATATAATTCCATAAGTTTAATATTCATATTTACTTTAGTCTTAACACTCAATATTTTTGTAAACGGATAATAAACTATATTAATTAAGATCTCTCAGAGACTCAGATGAGGCACAATAGGGTCGAGTTGGATTTAAAAACAGTGTTGATAAGTTATCACATTCAATAAAGAGTTGTGCTAAGTTAATTCCAATCTTAATATTTTAAGTGCTTTTTCAAACAAACTGTTAAGATTATCGAGCTATTTCTAATATGATTTTGGGATGTCGTAAATAATTTATTTCAATAATTTCATTCATTTATGAAATGTTACAAACAACCAAAATTAGTCTCTGTAAAAATCAGTGTGTGTGTCGTAAGAACATATATTTTCATGTTTTTTTTTTTTTTTTTTAATTAAATAGTAGTTCGCTAATGTAAGGAGTTTAAATGTTTAAATTAAATTCTATAGATAATATTATACAATATTGAGAGCATCCTTCACGAAAAATAACATAACTAAGGTACAAATAAAATGATGAAAAACACTAATAAGAAACACTTCATCACAAAAAAGACAAGATATTATTTTCTTTTCTCATTGTTCAGAATTACAAATAAAACAACTTAATTAAAAATATAATGTGTAAATAAATATTATTATTGAACACTATTTTTTTTTCCGGAAACAGAATGACATATTATTTCAGTCATGATAAAATAATGTAACATTTTGGTAAATTAAATTGATAAAGTTACAATAAAAAACATTATATACAAGTAGAAAATCAAATTTTGAAAAGTATAATAATCATAATTATATCATAAACATGAACACTATAGTTATTAATATTGTAAAATATAATTTTGCATGTTAAAAATATTTGTCATCAATATATTTTCAATTTTCATTCATTAGGAAAAAATGATATGCTTATTATTATATCAATATGACAATATACATCGTACAGTAATAACTTATTTGAACTAATCAAATACAATGTTGGATCAATTAAGAAGAAAAATTATTTATATACAAATCTTATTAAGAAAAACTTTTATATCATAGTATTTTGTAAAGGAGAGATAAATATGTTGTTACAAGATTTTTTAAAGAAAGTTACATATATATTTTATTTATAGTGAGGTCTTCAAACTTTATTTTCTAATTCATTATTAAACTACAGTAAACATACAATTTACGCTGATATTTTATATTAATAAAATAAATAATTTTTCTTATTATAATTTAAAATATAGTGCTATAATACTCGTATATATACGATATTTAATTTTATTTAAAAATGATTTTTTTTTCAAACTGAATTAACATAAATATTTCTAAGCTTAAACTTTGTAATAAGAACTAAGATACACATTCAAAACATATTCAAAAAAAGTTTATCATCGAACCCACGTTTTTAGTTTCCGGTTCAATGTTTTTTAATGACAACGTTTTAATATACATTATTTTTATGGCATGAAATGTCATGATATTAACATAAGGTTTATTTACTGTCAAGTTGAAAATGTTTTAAAAAGAATGTCAGAAAATGTCATCCAGTTGAATAGATTTATAGTATACTTCTTTTTAAAAATTTCAGTCAAGGTAAATAATAAATAGGCTTCGGTTAAGGCTCGGCTCTGTGACGAAAAAAGTGATTCTTGTTTTAATATAGGTAAAATATTCATTATTATATTAAAATTGTATTATTTTATAATATTTTTGTCATTAAACATACTTAATATACTTTATGGACGAATCTGAATAGTTAAGGGTTAATAGTATTATTTTTAAATCAGATCATTTGCTCACGCTTAAACATTAAGCTGCGCACCATCAAGGATTTGTATTATATAAATAAGTAATATATAGGCAATCATATGCGTGTGTACATCTTGCTGAATACAAAAATATTGTCTATATTGAATGACGAGAACGAACAATTAAATAAAATAATAATTTTTACATTATGCATAATATATCTATATTAATTAGTCGATGTAATTATTTTTTAAAGCGATGACTTATATTATATTATTGTATTTATGATACTGTTGCTGCCCAACGGATCGTTAGCCATGCCTGGTCTCATATCCAAATCTAAAAAGCCCGGCGACGACAAAGACGACAACAAGGATGTGTACCGTAGAGTCAGAGTAGCTGTGGCTAGAGAACGCTCTAGGTTCTCCGACGACGAGATCATGAACCATCCCGGGATGATGCGACTTATTAGCTATCTTGAAAATCTGCCAGTGGAGGATCGAATTCTCGAGTTCACAGTGAGATCATCTGAGGAAGAAGCACGTGAAAATCAGTCAGGACTCAGAGCCCATGAAATCGAAGAAGCTCGTAGAATGCGAGAAATGGAGGAAGATCGCAAGAACTACATGAACCGCTATTTCCGTTAAAAAATATTTTCAGTAAGTTAAAGTAAGTCGAACCGATGAACGTATAATACGTTTAACGATTAAATATTATTCAATAATAATATCATTATAATTGTTACGGTTCTAACAGTATACCGATTTTTTCTGGTGTCGCCAACATTTTGACCAGTTTGATGATACACAGGGTTTATAAATTATAAATACTTAAATAAGTATTTAGGACCTTAAATATTTCAAAGAATCAAAACATCAGCTTAAAATTCTACATTTATAATATTCTTTTACAATTTGTTTGTGAAAAATAATATCGGAATTATTGTTATATCTCATAAACAATTTACCTCGGTCGATTAAATTGTTATCAGCCCTGTATCGAGATTAAAGTGTAATTATTTTTATAATATTAAAACCTATATGTATGATTTGATTTGATTTGATTTTTAGATTCCTGCAACGTAGCTACTTATCCAGAAAAGTTTATCCATTCGGTGAACCATAATCGTTTATTTTATTAGTTAAACTTTATATATCAATAAGAATATACATACATACTACATAGGTAATGACAAAATTGTATTAAAACTTTTTTTTCTCTGATTATTGAATAGAAGCATGTTAACATAATATAATTTAAATTTATATAATTTGTGATAAGAAAAAAAAAATTGTTTAAAATAATATGAAGATGTACAGGTAAATTATTTTACCTATGTGCTTCAGATTAAATTATTATATACTATTAAATAGTAAATATTTTAAATTTCAAAAACATATAGTCCGTTAAATTAATGTAAAAATGAAAACGAATACATTTCATAAAAACCTAACATTTTGTACAGTTCACAATTTTGATTCCAATAAAAATGTAATTGGAATTTTCTATTGTAACCTTAAATTTCTAATCATTAATCACATATCATTCATTTACTTTATTGTTGTAAAATAAAATAACTGGATGCATACTCACTGCTCATAATATTGTCGTCATGTTATGTCATGTCGATGTAGTGTAAAGTAACTATAAACTTTTATACTCTTTATTAAAATCAATTATTGTAATAAAACAAAAATAAAATATAAGTACTTATATATCATGTTTCATCGTTTTACACAAATACATTTTTTTTTAACGTAATACCTACATTAATTAAATATTATATTATGTTTACAACTTATGTTTTTATTGTTAAAATCTACAAATTCTATGTACCCGACCAACTAGTGTAATTTTTTTTTTATGAAGTTCTTATATGTATACTTACTATATGTCATATGTACAACAAATTAAAATATATACTTCTCTTTACACACATTTTATTTAAGTCTTTTTTGTATTATAAAATTATAGCTGCTCTTCAACATATAGATTCTATTGTTGTTTCAGTAACAAATTTAGTATAATTGACATTTTTTTTTTACTGGAATTCTCTATAAATAAACATTACTAAAAATTTAAAATACTTTTCCTGCAATTAAAGTATAATATTAGTATAAGATTAGATTACAAGATAGTCAATTTATTAATCGTAGTGTAAATTATATAAATATGATGTATATAATACTTAAGTCCAATTATTTTTAAAAAAGTAAATACTTCATTGTTAGATCAGTTTTTCGTCATAGATTTATCTATTTTCATTTCGAACTTTATTAAAATTTTAATATAATATAAAAATAATCAATTTTAGTCAAAGTTTGAAATCAGTAAGTTAAATTAGGTAATAGTAATTAATTAAATTATACTATAACATGTAACTAAACTAATAAGAAAATATTAATGCTGGTATACAAATTGAACAGAAAAATATCTAAAATACTTTAAATGCAACAATTTTTCATTATTATTTTACAATAGAAAATTAGTAAATTATCTACCATATGGTGACGAGAAGATAGTGAATTTGTTTGTTTTGTAACCAATCGGCAATCATAGTTTGAGTAAAATATATATCTAAAACAATATTTTTAGAGAATAAAATACCTATTTTAGTGTAACTTTATTACACAACTTATGATTAAGTATATTCATGGCGATAAAACCAAAGACTGAACTAAATTAACTTTTTGAAGTGAATTCGACCTGAAATTAACTGAATTAATCAAACAGTTTGTTTGTTTTCTCAACTAAACTAACTTATATTACTCGGTAACTTGTACATCATTGCCGATATAATTGCAGGCTGACGTATATATTAAATAATATAACAAAATAATGACACAATAATTAATAGTGAGTGGTACAAACTGCAAATATTATTGTACATAAATAATACCAGCATTCAAAATTGTAATTTATAAATGGTTCATCTGAGTTCTACTGCTTCTATATTTTTAAGTTTCAGACATAGAATAATAACTATTAAACATTTGATAAAAAAAAATATTTATAATTTAATCAATCGTGTTCAGTGTAAGCTAAAACAACATTCTTTTGACAAAAACAACATCTAATATATGTGATCAAATTTTTTCCATTTTTGTGAAATCAAGTGATTCGTTTAGGAGACTATTTTTCACTTTAAACAATAATTTAATAATAGAATATTTTAAATTGGTATATTATTTGATAATATAAATTTTTATAAGAATAACTATTTTAAATCGGATGAATCATTTTGAATACCTACTATAGTTGCTTTAAACTTATTTTTACCAGAAATAACGATACCTAATAATAATTATAGTTAGATTTATACATATTTTTATAGCTTCGAAATGAAATTTTATTTAACTAAAATGGCCATCATTTTTTTAACTGATTTTAAAACGCAAACATATTTATTTTTTTCAAATTTAAATATTATTTCATTTGAATTTGAAATTGATATGCTCAAGCTTGTCAAATATTTTATACATTATTTGCGCTTTTCAATGGAATTAGAATTTATTTTGCATGTTATTAGATGTTAAATTATTAGATGTAAATTTTATTTGAATGTAGATAATGTAGAATATAATTGATTAAAAGTTGCAATCAATGAATCAAACCACAATATCTGATAATCTACCAATTATAATTTATAAGAGACAAGGCAATGAATTAAACTTAGGAATTAATAATGTCTTCTATTAGAAATTGTGTGTAATAATATTTTTAAGTAAAAAAATATATCTATATTTGTTATAATTTTAATTTTTAAAATTTTATTAATTTTCATTAACATCGACATATTATACGTCTTTGTGGGTTTCTGTAACTTAAACATTTTATAATACATACTATATGACAAAAACACCTATCTCTGCATAATCTATAGCTTTTCTTAGCTTTTGATTCTATAGCTCTATTCTTTTTATTCTACAATCAAAGTTATAAATATGTAATGTACCTATATATTTTGATATTTAATATTTGTACATGTAATTTTTTACAATTGAATTCAATAGTTATACATCTTACCATTCCCATTTGGTAAATACTTACATGATTTGAAATTTATTTATATAAATATGTATTTACATCTTTTTAAATTTTTCCATCTTATTATATATATTATTTTTAAAGCCTTGTGTACGAGTACTTTTCTGTACTTCCTTTCACAACTTTTCTGAAAAGAAAAGGAATGTAGATGGTATTTGGGTAATTCAAAAATCCAACTTTTTGAATGCATTCTAAAAAAATCGAAAAAAACGATAAAAAAATTACAAAAAAACAGGAAATTTTACGCAAAATCACGTTTTTACAAAATACATTTTTTTTAAATGCTCTAACTCAAAAATGAAATACCGCAATAACTTGAAATTTTTACCAAATCATTATATTAGCGTTCTCTACACATGGTTAAGTTTTCAAAGTATGTTGACATATTTTGACTTATTCATAGACAATTTAAATTTTCGATTTTTGTAAATTTTTTTTTTTAAACACCTATAAAATTTAATTGGCTGGCCGAAAACTCTCGAAAATTTAATACAAGGTTATTGCAAGTTATTTTGTAGATAAAAATTCATAAAATTTTTTCTGTTTATACTTAAGGTTCTAAATTTTGACACAAGTTTGTCCATAAACTAATCTTTAAAAATTTATAAAAAAATTTCTACCGGACCAAAAGGAAAAAATTTTATGACCGTTTGAAATTTAAGTGTTTACGAAATTGCATAAAATAGCGATTTATGGTCAAACGATTTTAAATATTTGTTATAATTCAAAAAGTATAAGTCGAAGAAACTTGAAATTTTCACCTGTTGTTAAGATAAGCATTTCCTTTATATCATATTTTTTTTTTCAAAATATTTTATTGATTTTTAAGCCACTTATAGGCATTTAAAAAATTCGAATTTTTTACATTTTTTTTTGATAATCGTAGATAAAAAAAAATTGACTAATACAAAATACTTGAAAATTTAATAGAATATTCCACACAACTAGTTTTTATTGTTATTCAAAAATCATCGAAATCCATAGGTACAATTATTTTCATAAGCGTTTGAACAGCGAATATTGACATAAAATTACATGTAAAATATAATATAATATATAAAATTCTAGACTGACAAATCATATCGGTTTTTTTAAAATGTTCTAACTCAAAAACGAAAATCCGCAACAACTTGAAATTTTCACCAAATCTTTATATTGGTGTTCTCTATACATGGTTAAGTTTTCAAAGTGTTTTGACATATTTCAACTTATTTATAGACAATTTAAATTTTTGATTTTTGTAATTTTTTTTTTTTTAAACACCTATAAAATTTAATTGGCTGGCCAAAAACTCTCAACAATTTAATACAATGTTTATAATAAGTTTAACTCATCGTCACTAGAAAATATCGGAGATCGTTTCGTTCAAATTTTTTTTATAAACCTATAAAGCTCAAATTTGTATAAAATGTGTCAAAATCACGATAATTTGCAAGTTATTTTATAGATAAAAATTCATAAAATTTCTTCTGTTTATACTTAAGGTTCAAAATTTTGACACTAGTGTGTCCATAAGCTAATATTCAAAAATATATAAAAAAATTTCTAACGGACAAAAAAGATAAAATTTTATGACCGTTTGAAATTTAAATTTTTACGAAATTTTATGACTGTTTTAAACTTAAATTTTTACGAAATTGCATTATAATTCAATTTAAATATAGAATACTATAGTATTATATACACATTTTAGACAAAAATATTAACTCCGTTCAGAATCGTTTTTCGTGTACAATGATATCTATCATTGCATTCAAATTTAACAAATCCATTGTAATAATGACCTATCCTATAAACGATGTACACTCCACCCCCAACTGTACAGCAAAGCGAGGCCCACCCGTTCTTTTTTTTATTTTATTTAATAATTTTTTTTATTTTTTTAGGAAGATTTTTTTCACCTTGCCGGTATTGAACGACTGGGCACAAGCATAATATGGAACGTAAGAAAAAAAACCTTGTACCTAGTATGAACTTATAACTCCAAAATTATTGTATTAGGTTAAATAGGTACGTTGAAACGTGATACGACGTGTCAGTAGTTTTTATAGCGTATATTTTTGAGATTAGAAATTTTAAAACGTTCATGATATTGCAGATAATTTATTTATTCATTCCGAGAATAATTCTAGTGCTCTTGGATCCCACGCTAAATGTTTCTCCCACGTTAAACATAGACCCAGGTATGTGTCCCGCGTAATTCTTAATTATTCCTGCTTCGTATGGTAATCTACGAGAAACCATTTTTGGTTTAGGTTCCGAGAGGCCTGTTACCGCCGGTAACTTTGCGTCCGATTTTTGCTTTTCGTAACGTGCGGTGAATAACCTCAGCGCCTCATTGGTAGCAGGAGAGTTCGAAGTGCCAACACAGAAATTTAAATTAGGTACATGTCCTGCATAACCTTGCTTAAAGTACTTGTCTGGATTTTCCATCTCCATGAACGGTGGAGCGATAGGACGCATGGGCTTTTTATATTTGTTCAATTCGATGAGTTTCTGTGAGCCACCGGGTACCTATAATAATTCGAAAACAACGTTTATTAGAAAAATAATAAAAATGAAACGTACAAATAATTTAAAAATATCGTTAGCAAAAAAATAATCAAATCATAATGAAATAAACTCGAGGACAAAACATGTATACTTTCGGAAGAAATATATAAATTAAATTATTTGTTTTCGACTTAAGCATTATTCATTATTATTTTGAGTGATAATTTATATTTTAATGTAAATATAATTACACTTTATTTAATATTATTTTAATTGAAATTCAGACTTGACTCTAAAAAAAAAAAGAACCGGATGAGCCTCACTCTGCTGTACAGTTGGGGGTGGAGTGGATAGGTCATTATTACAATGGATTTGTTAAATTTGAATGCAATTTAGTTATCATTATATACGAATAACGATTCTGAACGGAGTTAAAATGTTGGTCTAAAATGGTTGTATAATAATATAGTATTTTATATTTAAATTGAAATATAATGCAATAGTTTGCAATTTCGTAAAAATTTAAATTTCAAAGAATCATAAAATTTTTTCCTTTAAGTCCGAAAGAATTTTTTTTATATATGTTTGAAGATTAGCTTATGGACAACCTAGTATTAAAATTTTGAACCTTAAGTACCTGTAAACAGAAAAAATTTTATGGATTTTCAACTACTAAATAACTTGCGAATCATCGCAATTTCAACATATTTTATACAAATTTGAAATTTATGGGCTTATAAAAAAATATTAAATAAAACAATCTACAATATTTTCTATTTACGATAAGTATAACTTATAATAATCATTGTATTGAATTTTCAAGAGTTTTCGGGCAGCCAAATAAATTTTATAGATACTTCAAAAAAAAAAAAAAAAAACTTACAAAAAAAGATAATTTAAATTGTCTATAAATAAGTGAAAATACTTAGAAAATTTAACCACATATAGATAACATCATTACAAACATTTGGTAAAAATTTCAAGTGTTTGCCTTATTTGGTTTTTGAGTTAGAGCAAATTTCAAAAACCGATATCATTTGTCAGTCTAGAATATTATACATCATATTATATTTTACTTGTAATTTTATGTCAATATTCGCTGTTCAAACGCTTATAAAAAAAATTGTGCCTATGGATTTTGATGATTTTTGAATGACTTGAAAAATACTTGTGTTAAATCTTCTATTAAATTGTTTAGTATTTTGTACAAACCAATTTTTTTATAAGCGATTATAAAAAAAAAATGTAAATAATTCGAATATTTTAAATGCATATAAGTGGCTTAAAATCAATATAATATTTTGAAATAAATATGACATAAAGGAAATGCTAATCTTCACAACTGGTGAAAATACTTTTTGAATTATAACAAATATTTAAAATCGTTTGACCATAAATCGCTATTTTATGCAATTTCATAAACATTTAAATTTCAAACGGTCATAAAATTTTTTCCTTTTGGTCCGGTAGAAATTTTTTTATAAATTTTTGAAGGTTAGTTTATGGAAAAACTAGTGTTAGAATTTTGAACCTAAGTATAAACAGAAAAAATTTTATTAATTTTTATCTACAAAATAACTTGCAAATTATCGTGATTTTGACACATTTTATATAAATATGAGCTTTATGGGCTTATAAAAAAAATTTGAGTGAAACAATCTCCGACATTTTTAAGTGACAATAATTTTAACTTATTATAAACCTTATATTAAATTTTCAAGAGTTTTCGGTCAACCAATTAAATTTTATAGATTTTAAAAAAAAAAAATTTACAAAAATCGAAAATTTAAATTGTCTATAAATAAGTCAAAATATGTTAAAATACTTAAAAAACTTAGCCATGTGTTGAGAACGCTAATATAAAGATTTGGTAAAAATTTCACGTTATTGCGGTTTTTCGTTTTTGAGTTAGAGCATTTTAAAAAAATGTATTTTGTAAAAACGTGATTTAGCGTAAAATTTCCCGTTTCTTTGTAATTTTTTTATCGTTTTTTTCAATTTTTTTAGAAAGCATTCAAAAAGTTGGATTTTTGACACGCCCAAGTATCATCTACATTCACTTTCCTTTCAGAAAAGTTGCTGTTTAAGAAAATCGAAGCATTTTTACCGCCCCAAAACGTGATGACAGACACAATAAAAAAAAAACACATCATTGTAAAACCAATAGATTCCATCACTCTATTTAGAATCTAAAATGAAATATTAACTTTAATGGTTTTAAGATTTTTGATAATAATTATTATTATTGAAAATAATTTATTAATTACTATTGTTCATTTATTTCTCCAAAAAGAATAGGGATATAGGTAATTATAAAATAACTATAACACACGATAGTCGTATTATAACATCATGTTATATAGTTAATAATATAATATAGTGATAGAATACCTTTTTTGTCGGATAAGTACGAGTATAAGTACCGTCTTCATTTTTCTTGTTCCGTTCCTGGTCGTGCACTGGTTTACATTGTGGACACAAACACGCATTTTTCTTTTTCGTGAATTTACTGATCCCAATGGCTGCGTCCAGTGGAAACCTGGTTTATTAATTTATTAATTCGTATAATTTTCTCCAACATAGTATTATAGGAATGTTATATTATATTATTATTATAATCTGCACACACTATTGTATTGTACGATAACGATGTATAATAATTGACAACAATTTTCAAAAACAAACAAATTTCATACAACTTGAATTATTATTTTTTTGCCCTGCGTTATGAGATATTATTATACAATAGTTCGGTTATCGCAGTGTTATGTTTAAGCCAAGTAATACATTTATATTATACTACATAACTGTTATATTGGGAAAACGTATCGCTAAATTACTCTTCTCAGATAGTTATGTTCCCATCAATTTTGTTGTGAGTATACTATACGTCAACAAGTCTTTTGATATAATACTTGTTACGATTATTACTGTGATGGTATTGATGGGATGGATGGGTATGTAAATATTAACAAAAAATTTAAACAATAGCAAACTGATTATATGAGAGAAAAAAAATAATATCAAATACAAAAAAAGTCCAATATTTATACAATTGTTATGATATTATAATTTTATTTCTTCGCGATCTACTTGAGAGTACCTATACGTAGTGTACCCGTGAATTTTCAAAATAATGTTCAGGGTATACTGCGTATATGTAGTATATACCCTGTAGGAACATCACTATAGGTAACCTAATATTCAAGTTGACGTTCCGATTTCAGCTAACGTTAGTGAGTGCTGTAATATTCTGTTTACTTTTGTCCGTTTAAAAATTTGTATTGGGGCACGTGTCCGCTGTAGCCGACCACCATGTTCTCCGTGTAATTGCATTTCTCATTGTCACGACACCTGTCTTGCAGAGCTTTCTTGTCCTCGTTGGATAACAACCCCGTGTAAGCTTGCCCCAATTCAAGCAATACCGGTTTGTTGGATCGTTTGATGCTCTTGTCCAAAAACAAAGTGTTCGTCAGCCTGCCATAGCTCTCGCCGCAGTGGAACTTTAAGCCGGGCACGAATCCGGTGTATCCGGTCAGATAGTGTGGTTGCGGTGGTAAAATTTTCCTGATAGATGTCATGTGTATTGTGTAGAGTTGAATCGTTAAAAAAATGTTACACCGTAAATTTGGAATCGGACTCGATTGTTGTGACAAATACGATTTTTAAACAAATAAAGATAATTTTTGATAATCACTATACAAATTTCACAAATACATTGTGACCAATATATACATATATACGTATATTAAAACAAAATGTATTACAAAAATACTATTATAATCAATATTATGAGTGGTCGAATAGAAAGAAAAAAGCAAACACTTATACTGCAAATTAGCAATACTCGGGTTCGGAGTGAATAAATAAATTATTTCATAATACTTATTATAATTAAAAAAAAATTAAATCATTTAGATACATTCCACTAAAAAAATATTTTAAATCGACGTTATCTATAACAGTATAATAGCAGATGTGTCTGGGTACTTGTAAAATTATGGAATATTATAGCCCACATGGCGTGCCAAATCGCTACATTATAAGTTAATTTTTGAGATAACATTTCGGTTTACAATGCTCTGCTTATCATAGCTTCAAGTACTTGAAAAATATTCATAAATAACTAACTACTCAAAATGTTTACAATTTATTTTTTGTAATTAATAAGAAAAATTAAACTACTAAAGAATCAATGACGATAAAAAAAAATACTACCGATTTGTTAAAATGTTGTTCATACTTTATAATGTATTACTAATAAAAATAAAATTACATATTTTAAGAATTAGAATTATAATAATACTATTAGAATATAATAGAACGAAAATTCAAAATACCTATTTCAAAAATACATAAATTGACCAAAAAAATTAAAATTACTTTATACGACTCATAACTGTTTAAAGTTACTTCAACTCAATGAGATAGTTATTAATCCAAAAAAATTAAAATATTAGTACCATATTGTTTTTGAGTGGAACATTTTATACTAAAAAAAAAATTGACCATTTAGAATAGATATACTTATAACAGTATTGTTTTAATTATAATTATTTCAGTACCTAATGGATGCTGGAAAATCATTATTTTTTAATTAAATTTCAATAGCTTATTATTATATAATTACACAGCGTTTTCTTTGCATTTATGGGAATTTAATGTTTCTTTTGAAAATTAATACACTTTAACATATACAGTATAAATATTTGAATGTTGGAATGTGTAGGCACTTAGGTAAATAATTAATATTTAGATGTGGTGATTTCGTTTCGTGTTTGTTTAAACAGAACCGAAAATTCAATGAACTGAAAAAAAAAGAACGGGTGGGCCTCGCTTTGCTGTACAGTTGGGGGTGGAGTGTACATCGTTTATAGGATAGGTCATTATTACAATGGATTTGTTAAATTTGAATGCAATGATAGATATCATTGTACACGAAAAACGATTCTGAACGGAGTTAATATTTTTGTCTAAAATGTGTATATAATAATATAGTATTTTATATTTAAATTGAATTATAATGCAATTTCGTAAAAATTTAAATTTAAAACAGTCATAAAATATTTTCCTTTTTGCCCGGTAGAATTTTTTTTATATATTTTTGAAGATTTGCTTATGGACACACTAGTGTCAAAATGTTGAACCTTAAGTATAAACACAAAAAATTTTATTAATTTTTATCTACAAAATAACTTGCAAATTATCGTGATTTTGACACATTTTATATAAATATGAGCTTTATGAGCTTATAAAAAAAATTTGAGTGAAACGATCACCCTTATTTTCTATTGAAGATAAGTTAAGCTTATTATAAACATTATATTAAATTTTCGAGAGATTTTAGCCAGCCAATTAAATTTCATAGGTGTTTTAAAAAATAAAACTTACAAAAATCGAAAATTTAAATTGTCTATAATAAGTCAAAATAAGTCAAAATACTTTCAAAACTTAACCATATATAGAGAACACCAATATAAAGATTTTGTGAAAATTTCAAGTTGTTGTGGATTTTCGTTTTTGAGTTAGAACATTTTGAAAAAACCGATATGATTTGTCAGTCTAGAATTTTATATATTATATTATATTTTACATGTAATTTTATGTCAATATTCGCTGTTCAAACGCTTATGAAAAAAAATTGTGCCTATGGATTTTGATGATTTTTGAATGACAATAAAAACTACTTGTGCGGAATATTCTATTAAATTTTCAAGTATTTTGTAAAAGTCAATTTTTTTTTATCACTGATTATAAAAAAAAATGTAAAAAATTCGAATTTTGTAAATGCCTATAAGTGGCTTAAAAATCAATATAATATTTTGAAAAAAATATGACATAAAGAAAATGCCTATCTTAACAACTGGTGAAAATTTGAAGTTTCTGCAACTTATACTTTTTAAATTATCACATATATCTAAAATCGTTTGACCATAAATCGCTATTTTATGCAATTTCGTAAACATTTAAATTTCAAACGGTCATAAAATTTTTTCCTTTGGGTTCGGAAGAAATTTTTTTATATATTTTTGAAGATTAGTTTATGGACACACTAGTGTCAAAATTTTGAACCTTAAGTATAAACAGAAAAAATTTTATGAATTTTTGTCTACAAAATAACTTGCAAATTATCGTGATTTTGACACATTTTATACAAATTTGAGCTTTATGAGCTTATAAAAAAAAATTGAGTGAAACGATCACCGATATTTTCTAGTGAAGTTAAGTTAAGCTTATTATAAACCTTGTATTAAATTTTTGAGAGTTTTCGGACAGCTAATTAAATTTTATAAGTGTTTAAAAAAAAAAATTTACAGAAATCGAAAATTTAAATTGTCTATAAATAAGTCAATATATGTCAAAATACTTTGAAAACTTAACCACGTATAGAAAACACCAATATTATGGTTTGGTGAAAATTTCAAGTGTTTGTGATTTTTCGTTTTTGAGTTAGAGCATTTTAAAAAAATGTAGTTTGTAAAAACGTGATTTTGCCTAAAATTTCCCGTTTTGTCGTAATTTTTTTATCGTTTTTTTCGATTTTTTCAAAAAGTATTAAAAAAGTTGGATTTTCGACTTACCCAAGTACCATCTACATTCACTTTCCTATCAGAAAAGTTGCTGTTTAAGAAAATCGAAGCATTTTTACTACCAAAAATCGTGTCCTCAAACACAAAAAAAAAAAAATAAAAAATAAAAAAAAAACACACATCATTGTAAAACCAATAGATTCCATCACTCCGTTCAGAATTTAAAATGTTATTGAATAACAAGTACATCCTTATCTCTTTCAGAGCGTCATACAAAATGAATACCTACAGTAATAATAATTATTATTATTATAAGCCCCTATATTATACTGTTTACCCAACACGGTTAGGCAATATACGCTGTTATATTTGTATTGGTGATAAGTGATAACGGTCGCAGATTTGTATACCGATCAGTGTGTTCTTATATGTCGTCGGGACGACTTGTGCGTTATTTTGTGTACCGTATGGGATCCGGAATATAGATGAATATTGTGATTGGTTTGTAATGACTGTTGCCGTGAACATCATTTGCGCGAGCGGCTTGTGATACACTTCGTATCCACTGGAATTAAACTGTAATTGCAGCCGTATTGTAGTCGGTCGGGATTGCGAACGTTGATCCAACGCGGTGTGAAATAAGCTACCACGCCCGTTTATCATCAGTGGACGACAACAGTCGATTAAATTTCATGGTATCCGTCGTCGTGAAATCATCACGATGATAGTATGATCACGGTCGACGCATTGTTATCAGTTTATCACCGTTAATAACTATGTACAGCAAAATTCTATTCTGTGGCAAAAGATACAATCTTAGTTGTATTTGTGAATAGTGCCTTACAGTTTGTTATTATCATACCACCTATTTTGGGTATGATAATTGATTATATTATGTTCTAATAATGGTCTCATCTTTGTAATATTATCATGTGTCATATTATATTATTATTGTGACACTGAGATCATAATATTATTAATCATACTATAATTTGTTTTATATATTATTATTATTATAATTTGTTGTGGGCGCCTATTGTTAGAAATATCTAACACCTATGTGAACTATATTATAACCATTGTATATGTTTGCTGATTATACTTGTTAATCGATATTATATCCTTCATAACACCGATCTTGTTAATATACATAAAGATTACCTATTACGTCCTCATTGTTAGTGACGGAAGTGCTTAATATTATTAACTGCTCGCTAAGAATATTAGGCGCGTAAAGATACGTACATTATCGTGTCTTACGTCAAACCCCGTGTAAGCTGTCACAGATACCAACTATGCAACAGTGATGTGTGTATAATGTATATTATAATTTATATTACCTCTCGAGGATTATATTGTTATGACGTGTTCCTTACTGTACGGCGCGCCGCGGCAAATGCATTGCGCACGTAAATTAACCAATAATGATACGCACGTAATTTCTCAATCGGTGCATTATCGTTCAGATAATCCACGTTCTTATACCACGTGAAATGCATGTTCAAAAGAAGTTAATTTAACCACCGCAGACTTTCACACGTTTATTCAATCCTTAACATTGAACAATGATTCAGAATGTTTCCATCGTGTAACGGATGTGTGTTTTGTTTTTACAGATCAATGATAAATCCATTTAAGCAAATATCGAAACCAAAGTCTCTGGTAATATGTATTGTTTTATTCATATTAATCATGTGGACTTATACGTGGACATTTCATGCGTTGAATGCGTTTGGAGACGTTTTACACGAACATCACTTGTATGTAATCGGTAAGTGTTTGAAAAATTATTATTATTAACTATTATTATATAATATACTATTAAAATTATGTTAATTTTCGTAAGATGGACACAGCGAAAAAAAGTAGTGAAAAGTCAATACAATTAAAACTCTACTCCATTTCTTCTCTTCTTCTTTTCTTCTTCTTAGAGTAGCCAATATAATCTCACATTCTCTTGATTTTTTTAACTCTACACGTGTTAATTTTTAATTTAATACTCTATTAATTTTAAGAAAATCCAATTTATCTAATTATCATTAGTCACTATTTTGTTTTTAGCCGTATACATTTATTCTTAGTCTTATATATTTATTTATAAAATATTTTTTTTAAAAAATATTGTACTATTATTACTGTCTTTATATGTATCTTGGTTGTTGTCATTTATTTATATCATATACTTTGTAAAGGGTTATCACCCGTTGATCATGCAGTAAATAAATAAAAACAACTATTACAAAACCGGTGTAAGAGATAATGGTTTTCTCGACGGTTGTTTAATATAACACATTTTAAATAATATAATGCATGGCCTTTACGATTGATTTTCAATAATTTTCAATCCCGAAAGCCAAAAGTAAAGATGACAACTATGACCACTGTTCGCAGAGATCAAGTTTTGACTGAAAATCCTATGAAAAAAAACACATTTTACGCCAAGAATTGAGTCAGCCGTTCGTCAACACTAGAATATTATAATATTATATAATACGGCCATCCATTGTCGTAGATATAGCTGATCGGCTTGTGCTGTCCTCACTGAAATCGAGCGGATTTTATGGACTTATGATATTTTTGATTTCGAATTATAGAAATGAATAAGTATAAAATAGTCTTGGTTAAAATGTGGTCCGAAAATGATGTGTGATATAAAATGTACGTTATATTATTCAATGTTCTTAGTATTTTTAATTTAGGTTCCTGAGTTTTACAAGGTATTAAAATTAATATTATAACTATCGAAAAACACATGTTAACAAAAAGTGAACATTTTTATTTGGATGTAAAACAAAAAACATTTTTGTTTTTTAAAACTTTGTATACTTCTACAATTATATTATAGATAATAACACTGTTATTTGGTCTCAAATTTAGAATTATCTAGACATTTATCAATTTACTGTCTAGATAGTTTAATAACAATTTTACATAGAGGAAGTTTAAAATAAATTCAGTAAATTAATACTAGAAATCGATACAAAGAAAATAGATATAATAAAATTATATGTATTTATAAAATATTGCTGGTTAAAAGTTAGTTTGCACTCACTTGTTGTATACTTCACTATAGTCTATAAGTATAGTTTTAGTTATTTTCTATGCAATTTCTAAAAAAAAAAACACGTTCCAGGCACTTCGGGATATCTAATCAAAACATCGGGCTGTCGGATTCCGGAAATGTACTTGAACGGCCCTGAGGTCGACAAGTATATGAACTACAACGATAAATTGGACTGCAAATCCAAGTGGAACTATACATTGCCGCTAGTCACGTCCAATTTGACCGCGTTGATATTGAACGTGACCGCACGGTCCGCGTTGACTATCATCGAGCGAGATCCGAAGTTCAAATGCTATTACATTTCCGTGGAAAGGCCGGTGCTCGAGACCGGCCAGGACATCAGTGGGTACAACGAGAACACCGTGAAGTAAGGTTTATTCAAGCTTAATATTTTACTTTTCATATCTTACAGGATAACGATCATCAATGATAATTTACCGACTGATGAGAGTTGACGGAGCAATATTATAGGCATTATATGATATCTTACGGTCCCGCACACTTGGCGCGTGAAAGGTTTTAAAACCAGACTTTTTATCATTTGCCTATTCTGTATTACCGTTCTCAATTGTCGCCGGATAAGAGAATTATATAGTGACGTTTTCCTTCACGTTTATTATCATTAATTTACTAATCGCATATTAATTAGCTAACCATATACCATTTATGTACCTTGCCCAATTTGGTTTTATAGAATATAAGTTATAACATGTACTTAATATACGATTTAAAAATTTCGTAAATTGGGTGGACAATAATTGTCAATTTGTATGTGCGATACATACCGATTGTTAAAAACCTTTGTCTTAAATTTGTTATTCGAATAAATCTTCGAATTACTCTCGTTTACCCTCAACTATATTAAAACGAAAAAGTTTCGATTTTCTTAGGCAAAGTAAAATGACGAAACTGAGCTAAACATTTCAACTTGGTTTAATATTAAAAAAATACACATCAAGTAACCGATTTAAAATTATAACCAAATTCTAGAAAAAAATAAAATAAAACGTGTCTTTTAAGTAGGAACTTATCTCGTCTATTTGGTTTTATATTTGGTTTTGTATAAAAGACTTTCATCGAACATCCGTTTTTCCTATTCCCCCTCCAGGCTTTCTGTTGTAGTAAGACCTACTAGGGCAGACTAGCGCCGCAGATGAAAAAAAACTAACCACTGTTGGTTGAACCTATCCCTAAGACCGTAAGATTCTCCCGGGTGGACTTACTCCGTTAAAGACGAGAGAATAATGGCCTTTGAACACATTTTTCATCATCCATAAACAACCTAGGTCTTAGTTTAATAGAAAATAGTGCGTGATGACAAAATACTAGGCGGTTCCGGGTTCGAAACTCGATCTCGGTTAATGATTTTTCATTGTTTTTGCGTACGGCATACACTTTTTTAGAACTGTACCTAACAGTTCTAAGCTCCCAACTTCAACTGGTAAACCATGTTACCATATGAAAATAATAACTGCACCACCACGGACCGTATTAAATCACTGAAAAAACGTAATAATAAATAAATCTAATCAGATTTTAAATTGTGTAATATACACACAATATTAAAAAGTTTACTGAATGTACAGATGAATGCATTAAATTTTTTTTTTTTTTTTAGCAATTCAAATAGAATTCGAATTTAATGTTTTCTGTATCGCTATTGTAGTGTAATAATGACACATTTACTTCTAAAAGGTTTTTTGGTAATTAGAATTAAATATTTTGAATTATATTTCAGAGACATGTTATTTTTTAACATATTTTAAATAAATAAAATATAAACACAACAGGTTAATAATTATTATTAGTATTAATAAAAACAATATATTATGATCAAATAGTTTTAAAATTTTAAGTTTAAAAAACAACAATGTTATAAAAATTTTAAAAAAATAGTTAAATAAAGTGCATTAGAATTATACTAATTAATAATTAGGCTGAGCAGCGACTGTTTTATCGCACACACTTGTAAGGCATCGAAATGTAACACAGGTACTTTTGATAATAATCAAAATAAGATTTTAAATTATTATTCAAATGATAAAATTATAAATTACAATTATTCTTTATGTTATAAATACGGTAATATAAAAAAAACTACAAAAACGTGATTATTAATTATTACTAGTAATTATTTCATTATTATAAAAATTGCTACACCTACTTGTTTGCTCACGAGGGCCAAGCTCATATACACAAGAGCATTTTATGATAAACAACCAAAAGGCGGTAAATACAGCTATATACTGGACAAAAATATATATAACTAATATTACCATACTCGTTACTATTATATTAGTGTGTTATTAATAATAACTTATTATTACCTAATCATAATATTTTACTTAGTTTTACTTTTTACTTACTTATTATTATTTAATTAGTTTTGTTGTATAAATTACTTGTTTATTTTATTTTAAATGTATGATGCCTGAAGTGAGAAAAAAAAATTATAAAAATAAAATGATTTATGAGTTATAATGGCTAGCCGCTACTTATAGATAACCGAAAATTAAATGAACGTAATTTTATGTGTATTTATATAACCAGTAGCGGTTTGGCAATTTTAGTTGACTGGGGCAAGCCTAAAATATTCTACTCACCACTGCATGCATTTGATATTTTAGCAAAAAAAAAAAAAAATCAGCTTGGTCGTGTTACTACTTATTAGTGCTATAATAATATATTATTATTTACTCGTAATTTAAATCCGAATTTTTAGATTTTTACTAATTATATTTATTGTCTTTATGCAGCGCAACCAGTATGAAAAATATGGACAATTAATCCATTACAGTGTTTGTAGAAAACAATATTTACACTGCATACTTTAACATGTATTGGAAGCTGGAGAATATTCAGCCCATTTTTTATATCTAATATCTATATTAGAATATATTGTACAACTTTTTTTTTTGAGTGACCGCATTAATACTATATAGAACATATTTTTCGCAATTTTGGCCGTAACTATAGATTACACATTGCTGCACAGTAAGAAGTAATAACAATACTTGACTCACAATTCTATACCCTATGGGTTATCCTCTGTAATATATAGTATGAACTACCATGCACCGTGAGTAAATAGTGTTTAAATAAAATAGATAAAACGCCTTACAGGGCCCTAACATAACACATATTATTATTTATGGGCTTTCTTGTTGAGCCATAGGTTATATTATCATTATTTCGTTTTGTTCAACGTATAAAATGTATTTATTTTTTATGCATGAAATATTATAATATTGTTGGATGGGCGTGCATGCTTCCACACACATACATACGCAAACACACATACACATACGCACATACATAAAATTCTTATTCTTTCTAGATCCACAAGTTCAGATGGGTCAAGCCCGATAGTACATTTATAAAACACGTGAATGCTATCGAAAAACATGAAAATAGGATGTATAATATTATTATACACCCTAGTATGATGTATACGTATCAACTGTCGACTATGATATTATATACCTATACAATGTATGAATAATTGAAGTTTTTTAATTATCAATGCCAGTGATGACCTTTGATTCGTATAACTTCACTGATGTAGAAAACACAATTACATTGTTATTGCTTAGAACGTTCAAAGATAAAATATTATAATACACGCCATAGTAATATATAAAGAGCTTATATAATTTTTTTTCTTTATAATTTTTATGAAATATATTAGGTATATAAAAGTTCTTTTAGCTGAATCGATTAATAATTAAGATTAATTGGTCCAAATCGTATACTTACACTAAAAAAATAAAAACACGATAATTCCAGTGAACAGAGCTTAAAGTCACGAAAAAAATTCAGGTGGTCCCAATATAATTTTGATTGTACAATACAGACCCGTACCCAATTAAAAAAATGTTATGGGGGGGGGACTAAAAAACACGTTTTAACTTTTCGCAGACTAAGGTGATTTTATTATTCTACTTACATGTTTTGTTTTCATTTGTCATTCATATGCATCAATTTGAGTGAAGATTATGATTTAAAAAGACGAAAAGTATAAAATAAAATAAAATTACATATAAAATTAAATGAAGTGGAAATAAATAAAGGCTATTAAAGTTATGGATTTATAAAATCACACGTTAATATTTACTTAATTAAATTAAAAGTTTACAAAACTTTATCTAATCTTTTTTTTTTCTTTTTTGTTAATTTCTTCTGCTGCTACTTTAATTTATCGTTGGATATGCAACTGAACTAACCCATTAACACGATTTCCTCCCACACTATTCCTTAAACCCCTCGAAGGTCGAAAACGAATGTTCCGGAATAATTACTGTTGTAATATTGGAAAAGAAGCTTCGATTATCGGTAGTCACTGTAGAGTATAGACAACCGCACATGGATCGCTTACTTAACTACCTAATTTTTATTACCTACTAGTTTCACACGTTATTAAATCGCATAATCCGTCTATATGATGCGCGTTTACTAAATGTTACATATCCCGAAAATGTTATTTACAAACACAAAAATAAATAAAACTTTTTAAATGTATATTCATGAATGGTAAATTAAATAATAAAATTAATATTATCAATATGAACAAAAATTATAATGTTTTCTTAGGGATTTTCAACACAAGAATATTATAATAAAAACAAAGAAATAATTGTATTATTATTATAAATATGTTTAAATTAAACCAAAAGTTGAACGTTCCGAGAAAATTTTCGATGAAATGTTTATAGGAAGACCGAGTCCGTTTGCGAGCTCCCTCCCCCACTTTAGGCCGAGCTAATAAAACTATAATAGTAAAAGGTATTGTTTTGCCGGTCTATTTGAATAGTTTTGACATTATTTAAGTGCAACAGGTACATATAAACATCGTGTGCCATATAAATATTATAATATAATATCGTTTTTAATTTTTTTTTTTTTTTTTTGGTTTTCCTCCATTGATATCATTTTACATTATTCGTTATTTATAGGCTCGGTGAGAAAATCTACTTTGAAGACGACGTGACGGTCTCGGACGAGATGGTCGAAGCGGTGTGCACGTACAACGGGAACGTGGTGTACAAGGACTATCACATATTTGTACCCGCCGCTCCGACGTCGGTGGTGCGTGGGACCGGGGACGTGAACGTGCTGATTGTGGGCCTGGACTCTGTGTCCCGGCTGAACTTCCGGCGTCAGATGCCGCTGACGGACGCTCTGCTGTCCCGGCTGGACGCCGTGGAGATGCTGGGCTACAACAAGGTGGAGGACAACACGTTCCCCAATCTGATCCCGTTGCTCACCGGGCTGTCGGTGGACGAGCTGCGGTCCCGGTGCTGGCCCACGGACGACGGGTTCTTCGACGGGTGCCCGTTCGTGTGGGACGCGTTCGCGCGCGCCAACTACAGCACCACGTTCGCGGAGGACAGCCCGCTGATCGGCACGTTCAACTACCTGAAGCGCGGGTTCCTGCGCCGGCCCACGGACCATTACCTGCGGCCGATCATGTTGCGGGCGGAACGGGTCGCGGGCCACGGGTGCGAGGCCGGCAACACGTTGTGCTGCACCGGCGACCGGCTGGCCATGACCACGCTGCTGGGCCACGCGCACAAGATCGCGGCGTCCGCGGGCGACCGGCTGCACATGGGCTTCTACTGGTCCACCAGCCTGACGCACGATTACGTCGAGTACCCGCGGTTCGGTGACCGCGACCTGGCCGCGTTTATCGGTGCGTACAACAGCACCGGGCTGCTGAACACCACGGTGGTGCTGCTGATGAGCGACCACGGGCTGCGGTGGGGCCCGTTCCGAGATACGTACCAGGGCGGCATGGAGGACCGGTTGCCCATGTTGCGGCTGCTCGTGCCCGAGTGGTACGGTCGCGCGCGGCCCGCGGCTATGCGCAACGTGCGGGTCAACGCGAACCGGCTGACCACGCCGTACGATGTGCATGAGACGCTGCTGGAGCTGGTAGCAGCGGCGACGGCCACCGCGGACGGACGGCACCGGTGGCCGCAGCCGCAGTGGCGTCAGTGGCGCGGCCGCCGCGGTATCAGTCTGTTCAGCGTTGTGCCGGAGAACAGGACGTGCGACGCAGCCGGCATACCAGTGCACTATTGCGGATGTCACGACGTGCGGACCACGTTGCGGCCGGACGACGAGGACGCGGTGCGTGCGGCTCATGTGCTGGTGCGCCACGTGAATGCGATGCTGGCCCCGTATCCGCGGTGCGCCCGCCTGACGTTGGACCGCGTGCACGCGGCCGTTGTGCAAACGGGCCAGGACAGCACGTCCACCCGGGACTACGAGGTGCGCGTGACCACGGTGCCGGGGCACGCCAAGCTGGAGGCCGTGTTTAGGGAGGATCGGGTCGCAGTGGGACGCTTCAGGATGGTCGGCCCGATCAGCCGGCTCAATCTGTATGGCAACCAGAGCGAGTGCGTGCACGACACCAAGATCAAACTGCTGTGCTATTGCAGGGCACCGGCCGGATCAGCACCGCAACCGACCCTCGGGTAGACCGTACAAGACCGAATGCTCCGAATCGTTGTGCGTCTACAGTAGTGCATCATAAACCTGGGGGGGGCGTCAGTCTATTGTACACCAGTTGCCCCCCAAAAGTACATTTTTCTATACCAATTCCCATCCCCCTCCCCGAATTACATAGAGAAAAATGCACTAGTTTCCCTCAACCGGTTTCACCATTTACCCTCAACTGGGATGTACCAGTCGCCCTCACATATTTTTTACACATTATATACCAATACCATATTACATTACCAAAACATAAAATGGGAGAGATAAATCAACTTTAATTTTAGATATATTTAATAATAATTATTATTATTTTAGACGTGTCCAAGTGAATTGCAGATACATATAGGTAACGCAATGCACGACAATGATTGAGCATATTAAGGGAATTGTGAGCCATAATTTTCCGTCTCTGTTTATCACACGCGAAACATAAGAATTTAGACATTTTCTATTTCCAACGTAGGTACCAATCGATCAATAAATGCGATAAGAATTTTGAAAACTGATTTGAATTTGTCGTTAAGTCTACTTTAGATCGACTTTCCTACTTTTTTTATTTTGTCTCCCAAAATTTCACAAATCAGAATTAAACGAGTTGGAAACATAAAAATCAACAAAAGTTAATTTTTGGGGATGTTAAGTGCAAAAATTAAAAAAAAAAATAGGATGGTCGATCTTAAAGTAGAATTAACGACGAATTTAAATTAGTTTTCAAAATGCTTATCGCATTTATTGGTCGATCGGTACCTACGCTGGAAATAGAAAACGTCTAAATTCCTATGTTGTGCGTGTGATAGACAGAGACAGAAAATCATGGATTACAATTCCCTTAAGCTTTATCGTAGATCGTAATACGTGTATTTTTATCATTTATCTTTATTAGAGTTTTTATGGTTGTAAGAAACGACTTAGTAATCTGATTTATCGATGGGTACTCTTTGTTATATGCATATTTTTAGTTGACGAAAAGTCCTTTTATCAACCTTTATCAGAAAAATGTATTTATATTTTCCGTCTATTTATTTGATACATATTATATTTCCTTAAGTTCGACTTATCCATTTTCTCTGTGACCTATGAATTTAATTGACTCAAAAAGGACTAACCAATGTATGTGAAACATTTCATTTTTCATTTTCGAAAAACTTTGGTAGTTCATAATCGAATATTTTTATTTTTATAAATATTCTTTAAAAAGTTCATAAAAATACAAACATTTCTATAAGTAGTGTACACAAAAAAATACCAATAATCAGTCTTACCTGGATTCTAAAATGTCATAAATAAATATTAAAATAAAAATATTAACAAACTTAATTTTATAAAATCTATTTGTAATTATTTCAAAACATAACACATAAATAATAAAATTTATGTCAATTGACAAATTACATTGTACAGGTACTAATAATAATTGTGAATATTATTAATTCATAAAATTGTATATATCTTTTGACTAGGTAATAAATTATTATTATTATTATAAAAAGTATACTTATGTTTTTATTGTATTATAATAGTTACAAATATAATATATTACTTACATCTCTTCTATTTTATGGGTAGGTTTTGCAATCGTGTGTCTATATAATATGCGAGGGCAACTGGTACATTTGTTAAAGATCGAAAAAAAACCGCTGAGAGCAACTGGTCAACACTCGTTTACTATGGGGGATGCTCGATATTTGTATCTATGTATTTAGTCGATCATCGACCTGTAGAAATTATTTGTCAGTCGATAACTCCACAATAAAAAAATTATTATTATATCGAAGAAGTGTACTTGGATAATAATAATAATCTAAAGTGGCTCTCACGCGATCAGTATTATTGACAGTATAGACCTCAAACGGCCAGTACTTATTATGGTCAATATTTTTTTGTTAAATTCAACAGTGGTGATCTAGTTCAGATCGATTGTGGATACTGTAAATTAATTAATTAGTTTAAGTAGTACAGCATTTTTTAAATTCACAAAAATGTATAAACAAAAGGAGTGTGTTGAAATTGTAATAATTCATACATGCATTTAATTATTTTAAATGAAATGAAATTATCTGATCCAAAAGATTTTTAAATAATTTAAATATTACTTATTTTAACTTATTAAATTTTTTAATAATTCGCTACAATGTGAATCAGAATACCGAATGACTAAAGATTTTATCCACCACTCAGTGTCAATATTATCATCAGTACATAATCACTAATGATTCGATATCCGATTTTTCATCAATCATCAGTATCATTTTCCTTCACTGACAGAGTACATCACACGATTAATAATACTGTCATTAATATTGATCGAGCGAAGGCTACTTATAACTTAATATGATACTTACTTGTTACTGGTTAACATAAAACAAACGAACATAGGTTGTCTTTCAAAAAATACTCTAGTAGCAAACTTGCACATTACTTATCCCAACATCACGTTGGACATTGATTTATTATGCAACCATGCAACCCAAAGTTATAACGAATTCATGTATTTATCATTCTCATACTTATGCAGTCTTGTTAAGAATACTTTTCAAATGTATTTAGAATACATATTTAAATACTTGGTGTCATTTGTATTAAAAATACGTATTCAAATAAGTCATTATAAAAGTATTTGAATATAAATACAAATACTTTTTAAAAGTATTCAAAATACTTAAACAAATACTTTTTTTTTAGTTTAATAAATTGCATATTAAAATGTTA
>JAIPRK010002104.1:0-29399 GCA_025469195.1 Chaitophorus viminalis | reverse complement strand
TTTAGATTTTAAGTATAAAGTTTTATAAATTTTGTTTTTTTTTGTAATTTTGTAATTTTCAGTTTGTATTTTAATTGTATTTAAAAAAGTGTTGACAATTTAAAATATATATAATAATTTATGTGTAAGTATAGGTATTAATAAATGGATTTAATTAAATAACTATTGTTAATATTATTTGTATAAACTTTCCATAATTAAGTAATTTTATATCGCCCCTCCACTTTCAAAGCACACGAGCCGCCACTGATCATTTGTACGAGAAACGATTCTGAACGGAGATGGAAATGATTTGTCAGTCTAGGATGTATTATATTATATTTAAATTACTTATAAAATTTCTATTATTTATTTATCATTTTTTTTAATACTACTACTACTAATAATAATAATAATAAAGATAATCAAAGATGCAATTTCAGTTTTTAAGTTGGAGAAGCTTTTCAAACAAAGCTTACTGTATTATGTTTATTAAATAATAAATTTAATGAAAGATTTAAGACTGCAATTTTTTTATTTTATTTTATTTTTTTTTTTTTGAGAGCTGCATTAAACACTATTCAGCTTGACAATTATTTAAGAAACAAGAGTATTTAAGATGAGATACAGTTTAGACCCGATGTACGGTACAAAACATTATGCGATTAAAATTAATTAACTGATACCAAATTACATAATAGAACAGTTATATAAAGATAATATTATACAGTGAAAATATAGATAATAGTAAGTTGTCAGGTATATGGGAATATCAAGACTACGTTCAGAATAAGTATGAATACTATTAATAATTGTGTTGGAATTAAGCTGCAATTAAAATATACATATCTGGAGAGAGTAATTTTAATATTGGAGGGGCCAAGCGATTGTTCTTCCGTCTTCGCAGCTTCTTAAGGCCGTATCGCGATGGTGACGGATATCGGAAGTAATAGATCACTTGTTGGGCATAACACAATCTCGGACGTTGTATCGGATATCTACTGCTGAGGTCAACCGACTGTACACGGAGACCTGAACGCCGTGAACTTGCCGCCGCCTCCGACCCGTGCCACTGAAACGCTACGACACGGCTATAATAATTCGAGACTATTATTATATATATTTCATCATCTGTAGGTATACATTCTGGGCGCGCACCCAAGATTTTTGTTTGGGGGGCTTGAACATTTTCCTGTTTTCTTTATACAATTACCACAAATTATAAATTGTAATTTTTTACTACTATAATTATATATGTTATATTATATGTTTAATCAATCATCATTGTAGTACTATACTTGTGAAAATATGCTATAATAATGTATAATTTGGTAAAAAATATATTTTTGGGGACGGCTTCAGCCCCAAAGCCCCCCCCCCCCTGGGTGTGCCACTGATACATTCTACATGCGTGCTCGCGAGATCCTATAGCATAAATACATTATTGTAATAAATATAATACAGTATAATTTCATCGTGTCGTACACCTGATAAGTATGCGGTTCCATATGCATTGTCCTTACCTACATAAATATTATACCTCGATAACGCCATTTCGGCCAATTCAACTATGTTACTTTATGTTCTTATATATATTCTTTACTGTATAGGGATGATCTTTGTCAATTATGGACTCCTACAATTTAATCGTTCTTTGGTCAATGTATAAATACATATCCAACACGTCTTACTTTTTCGAACCATTCGGTCAATTCGTAGTCAAACAACCAATTCGTAACAAATCAACCAATCGCTAAAAATATGTTATAAATTGTTTTTGGATTCTATAATTTAACGATTTTCATGATCGCATTGACATAAAATATGATAAACATCATAATAATATTATAATATTATTTTCTACAACACTGTTGATTTTTCAATTCTTGAAATAATTCTTGAAATAATTATCCAGCGTATAACGAGGGTAATACACATAATTTAATAACAATGAACATATTGCAGCATCAATAATATATTAAAATGTCTATATCGTATTCCGTGTATTCATAACATAATAGTTATGTTTGTGTTATGTTTGTTTCTGATGATCAACCTTTTTAATTTAAAATTTAAAATGGACATTTTTGGAAACAAAATCGTTTAAAAAAAAATTAAATCCCTGTTAATTATTACTATTTAATCGTTTACTCGGTACCTGGTGGCTGGTAATAACTAATAATTAATACGATGTTAATGTTGTTATTGCGTAATGATAATAATACATTAATTATCCTATTAGCTTGTTGATGGATGGACATTTATTATTCACAATAATTATTCGATATTAATCCGTTCTCAGAATATACCTCGTTATTATTTTGTATTCAGAGCAAAAAAGAAATATGAACGGCAAGTGACTATTTATTTGCGTAATTCGTCTATTAACTAACAAGTATTGTAATTCAAATCTCAATTATTAGACTACAATAATATTACTGAAACGAGGATCGCCATAATTCGTTTTCAGTTAATTGGTTCAATTTTGCAATTTATATAGTCAATGGTATGTATGAGTATATTGTACATAATATTTATTATGGGTAAAATATTTAATATACTAATAGGAAATGTAAATAAGAAATTATGTTTATTGCAATGCAACTTTATGACCGTTAATATAATGTTATTAATTTATAATATACTGAATATGTTTGATAATAGTTTACAGGAAACCAAAATTAAATTTAAATTTCTATTGTTGGATTTTTCCATAGAATACTATATATTAATATCTAACTACTATCTTAAGTCATTTATATTATATATTATACAACTTAAATGTTGCCATGTATAAATTGTACTATATACATTAGCAGTATTAATTTACCAACTACATTAAATATAGTCTATATTCAGAATAAGTGATAAAGTACATATATAATTATAATTATGTGAAACGTTTCAACATGATTTAGAAATATTTCACATCAATTATTATCAAATTAAATTCATTATGAATCAGTGTATTAAAGTGTCCTAAACCAAGGAAATATTTAGTGTACGCAACACAGCGGCACATTATAAAAAAAAAAAAAACATAATTTAAATTTATATAGCATTATAACTTGGATTTGTAATTGTTATAGTCACTAAAGTATATCATATCGAAGAAAACAATCTGAAATAAAATAATAAACAATTTCATAAACATAAATTCATTTGTATTTTTTAATCCACAAACGTGGGCAATATTCATATAGTATAATATTGAACAAGAGATATAGATATTTTTTAATAATTTACTTATAAGATAATTTTTTGAATAACAAATGTCGCATATGAAATATTCACCTAAAGTTTAAATAATAATTTATAGTATAAATTACCAATTGTTGTAAATCATCGATACATCTATAATAAGTTAAGATGTACACACTTGTTCTTTGTTAACGTTTTTTAGGACAGTTAAAAACTCAACATATTACGGTATGCGCCAAAAAACTATTAGGTACAGCTTTTACTTAAAAAATGTAATTAAAATTTTTCCTGAAGTTTTTGAATTATTATAAGATACAAAGAAAGATATAAGTAAGTAGCTACTTGCAGTTTAATATGCGTTGAAACATACAAAAAGAAGGACAACAAGTACTTATACCCACCTTTTCAACCGGCGCACTGTTGTGAAAATGAGTTTCCTCGAAAACGTTTTTTATAATACCACAATAATTTTTGTATTGTTCAACTTTAAAATAATCTAACATCAAAATACTTTAACGAAGTAAGCGCAATAGCGAAATAATTTAAAAAGACCCTAATATTTTAGTTATTTACGGAAATTTTCGAATATTTAATTATGCTTTATCGTAATATCATCATATATATATATATATATATAATATTTAGTTTATTTGAAAAAAAATTACTCTCATTACTATAATAACTACAAAATATGAACTCCGTTATAGTTAACTTGTAAGTTATAATTTATAATTATAATTATATTATATTTATAATTATATTTATAAATTATAATATTGCTGTCAAAATTATTATTTTCGTGTCTATGAACCTCACAAACATTTAGATGAGTATTTAGAACGAAAACAACAATGAATTAAATCTTAAAATCTACTTTTTGACTTTTATCATACTAGATATTGTGTTTTTCTCGGAATAATATAATAATATTTTTTTGGGGGAGCGTTATACAGATAATAAAAAAATAAAGTTACGTAATTGTTTGATTATAATTACATAATGTATTAATACTATTTATATATGTACATATTATTACATATGTACATAATGTAACGTAACGTGGTATAGCAATTGTTAGAAAACATAAAATTTTCGTTAAAAATCCTGAAAATTCAAAAAATAGATAACAAAAATGTCAATCTTGAAATCAAATATGTTTAGGATCACGGTGAAAATATTTTTAAGTTTAATATGTAGCTCGCAGTAACTGTGAATGTTTGTAGTTTTGTACATATTATTGTGTCAAAAATTAGAGCCATTAGAGGTACAGTGAACACATGTGGTATACTGGTATACAGAGTGGAGTATTTTCGGGTGGAGGGGTCTCGGGTCTCGACTCCCCTCAAAAAGAAAACAAAAAGTTTAATAGTCATAAATGACTTGGACTGTAGGTACAGAGAACATTAATTTACATAAGTATATATATATATTAACTTGACTATTTATTAAGCCTCCACAAAAAATTTGAAAATATGCCACAATATATATATAATATATAATATATGATTTATTGACGCATGAAGTTATGGAACATCATCGGAACAGAAGTTCTTATCAAAAATAATGATTAAATTTAAATTACCTGTATTCGGTTGTTATTTGAAATTTATTATATTAGTTTATAATATTTATAATATACTAAACTTGTTTATATCAGCATATAAAATGTAGAAAAGTATAAATTATGTCACAGAAATAAGTGTCTTTGATGTTTCTTTTTATTTAAGGTCATTGAAAAGATCAACCTAACTATTTAAGTTGTTTTATACTGAAGTTAATAAATTTCAAATAAAGTTTAATAAAAAAAAAAAAAAACTATTTAAGTCTATACCTATATAGTCTTGTGGGTTATGAATACTTTATAAATATTTTATAAACATGTTTTTACTTTCTGTTAGAACTGATAGTATATTTTTATATATATTTTTTAATTGGTTTTGTTATTGTTTTAGTTATTGTTAACTATTCTTTTTGGTGCTACACCCTACACTTATGTAAAATGCAGAGACCAGGAAAATCCTATGTCGTGTTTTGTTTCTGACCGCGAAACCATAAAAATATTACTACAAAAAAACCCAAAAACTAATAGAATATATACTTAAAATTAAATATACTATGAAGTAAGAATGTTTAATTTATAAAAACGAGCACGATAACCGCTTTATTTACGAAAATATTGTTATTGGCAGATAGTAGCAAGAATATGGAAAATCATTTTGTCAATGTCATGGTCGAAAATTGTGAAGGCGCACGATATTGTACTTCCAACGTATTTATTTAAATTTTATTCAACCTTACTGGGTATAAAAACCGCGATTTTTGTCGAAGTTTACAAGGAGCTCAGAATTCTAGTGAAAAAATCCCTTTACGCCATCACTGGTGGTCGATTATATTGAAAAAATAACTGAACGTTCCAATGATAACATGAGTGATCAATACGCTACAACAAGTATTACAATAACTTATAACAACTCAAACAAAAATTGTTAGAATTTCTGCAATGATTCATAATGTATAAGTAGTACGTATAATTATTATGGAAATTACTAAGTAGGTACGATTTTATACGTAAATCAAAATTACCAACAAACGCAATTCAAATATATAAATATAATTATATCAAATTTCAAAAAGTTAAAACTCTAAATTATTTTTATTTATACAATTAGGTATGCAATAACGTATAAAATAAACACGTATTTTAGTTTTAATTAACTGTTGTATAATTTAGTTATAATCGTTAGGGAAAATAAAAATAATATACATATTATATTATACATATAATTAAGTGTATAATAGAAAGATTTTATAATAAATAATGATATAAAATTGATTCATTGTGAAGTATATAATTTTAGAGCCATTAAGTATTTAATTAAATCATATAATCACATAAATAATCGTAAATAATTGTATAGAATAATTTAATGAAAATTAAGTATGAAAACCGTAGGTTATTTATATTCATACTTTATAACATTTGATATTTTATTGATTTGTACTACTATAATATTACATTCAATAACTTATTAGTAATTACTATTAAATACCTTGACATTGAGGTGTATATCATGATTCGTATAGGTAGAATATTGTTTTTTTTCTTTTTGTACATGAATTAAAATAATTTGGTTAAAATAAATATTTGTATCATATAACATTATTGTTTACTGAAAATATATTACATATTTTTAAACTATACCTAATTGTACAGTTGAGCTGATTAGTTTTAAATAAATTATTGAACTTGATAATCTTATGATGATTAAACTTTTGATGATCCAAAATATTTTATGGAATCACCAGAAAAGTGGTTTTTATAAAAATTATTTTTAGCGCAAATCTATAATTTCAGATAATCCTGAAATTCTTGACCGCAATACCTACTCACTTGGTTTTAAAAATATCAGCTGTATGTGAAACTAGTAATAAATTGCCAAGGTCTCTGTACCTACCTACAACATAATATTTTCTGAATCAAAATATAATTTATTACTTTGGTATATATCCTTTTCAACATGTGGTATTATAATGTCTTCTATGGCATTGAATGCGATCATCATTATATTCATGTAAAATTATCATCGTTTGGTGCGAAATCAGTGGGTGTACGATTAATGTCCGGCAAACTCATAACATAGAAAATTAGAAACAGTTTTCCGGCACAGATTTTCCCATGCTGTAATATACAAGTTTATATACTAACATACTATAATTGTATATATATTATGATCACGCTAATAGGTACCACTCTATATATAAATATCTCAGCTGGATGTCTTTAGGTTAACATTGGGAGTTGAGAGAGAGTACTAGAGTACATATTTTTTGAAGATTTTCAAATGTTTAACCCTTTCTGTGCGTGTATGCACAATACAACTTGTATTTTATTGAATGAAAACAATCATTTTTAACTCATCATTATAGGATTCATTAATTTTTTTAAAAGCAACTTTCATTCAAAACTTTTTTTTAATCTCAAAAATTGACTGAAATACGACTTAAATTATTTTTATCACGGGAAAACGTTTAACAATTCATAAAATGAATTTTATTTTATATTTTTATATTAATTTTAGTAGTTCTAAGTGATCATTTTATTCAAAACCACGAATTTTGTATTAAATCAAATTTTGACTTACTTAAACTTGGTCGATTTTGTAACTATAAAACACTTGTTATACAAAAATTATTTAGGAAGATATAAGAATGTCATTTGTAAAAATATAAGTTGTCTTTCGCATGCTTACACCAAATGTTAAAAATGATAAAATAGTATAAAAATGTGTATTTCTGTATTGCCTACCTCTTACCGAAAACCCCACTTCAATTCGAGGTTATTGAACGGAGATATTTCGTTTTATATTGACATGATCGTTGAAAATTCAATAATTTAAATTCAAACCTTAACGGCTTATGTTCCTAATAGAGAAATAAAAGGATGAAAGTGCCTTTTTTTTAAAAAAAAAAACATAGGTGTTTTCAATAACAAAAACGGATGGGCCTCGCTCTGCTGTACAGTTGGGGTGGAGTACACCTCCTTTATAGGATAGGTCATAATTACAATGGATTTGTTAAATTTGAATGCAATGATAAATATCATTGTATACGAATAACGATTCTGGACGGAGTTAATATGTTTGTCTTAAATGGATAAATAATAATGTAGTATTTTATATTTAAATTGAAATATAATGCAATAGTATTCAATTTCGTAAAAATTTAAATTTCAAACAGTCATAAAATTTTTTCCTTTAGGTCCAATAGAACTTTTTTTTATAGATTTATGAAGAGTAGCTTATGGATAACCTAGTGTTAAAATTTTGAACCTTAATTATAAACAGAATAAATTTTATGAATTTTTATCTACAAAATAACTTGCAAATTAGCATGATTTTGACACATTTTATACAAATTTGAACTTTATGGGCTTATAAAAAAAATTTGAGTAAAACGATCTCTGACATTTTTTAGTTACAATAAGTATAATTTATTATAAACCTTGTATTAAATTTTCAAGAGTTTTCAGTCAGCCAATTAAATTTTATAGATGTTTAAAAAAAAAAATTTTACAAAAATCGAAAATTTAAATTGTCTATAAATAAGTCAAAATATGTCGAAATACTTTGAAAACCTTACCATGTATAGAGAACACCAATATAAAGATTTGGTGAAAATTTCAAGCTGTTGCGGTTTTTCGTATTTGAGTTAGAGCATTTTAAAAAAATGTATTTTGTAAAAACGTGATTTTGCGTAAAATTTCCCGTTTTTTTTTGTAATTTTTTTATCGTTTTTTTCAATTTTTTAAAAAAGTATTAAAAAAGTTGAACTTTTGACTCACCCAAGTACCATCTACATTCACTTTCCTTTTAGAAAAGTTGCTGTTTAAGCAAATTGAATTATTTTTACTGCCAAAAAAGGTGTCGTCAGACAGAAAAATAAATAAAAAAAAAAAAAACACATCATTGTAAAATCAATAGATTTCATCACTTCGTTGGGAATCTAAAATGTAAGTTGTATTGTGCATGCACGCGCAAAAAGTGTTAAATAATTTGAAATTCATCAAAAAATGTGTATATCGGTACTCTTTATCACTTTCCGAAACCCCATTTCAATCCAAAGACATACAACTTTGATATTTTGTAGTACCTATTAGCGTGATCACACTTTACATATATATATATATATAAAAAAAACCACTCAAAAAAAAAAAATATACATAATTATTTTGATAAATAAGCTTGAAGTTATTGAATTATGAACATTGAGCTGACAATACTATATGTACCGCATATCATCGTATACATCGTATTACACATTTATTATGTACGAGGACTTGCATAGTGGCTTAGCTCCCTTAATCATTTCTATATTATAGTAATACCAACTAGTATAGCATAATACAATATAATAGTAGTATAACTATAGTAGAATAAAATTTTTCTAAAAATATAGCAGACATAATCCTATAGTTTGGACATGGCAGTATTATAGGTCACTAATGGGAATTTTAATATTTTGAACATTTTGATAGGATTAATTCTCTATGACAATACCTAATGTGAACCTAATATAGAAAGCAATGTATTATCCTCCAAGAATGCTGGTTTTACTTGGGATAGGGAGTTTTGTTTTATTGTGAAAATAATCAAAGTGAGTGGTAATCTCTATAGCCAGATGCCGGAAAGCCACCAAAGTACACTTCGTCAAAAAGCCAAGTGGGAAATAGTTTTCCTTCTATACGAGACAATATAATATGGTCCCTTAATGTATATTTATATATAGAGAAATAGTTATTTAAAATAGTATTATTATAACAATAATAATTTCGTAAAAGAATAAAAAACTACCCATGTGTGTATAGCATAATAGTAAGTACCCACTAAGTAATAAATTAAACAAAAAAAATAAATAAATAAATAAATAAAAAAATAAAAAAAAGCGAAATAATATTATTGTCGTACGTAAAAATTACAATACACGTATACCTACCATCGTAATTTCATTTCTGGTAATATATGCGAACTTCGTATATAGTGCGGAGAGAGAAAAACGTATACCTATACGTATTATGTTAAAACGGAAGAGAGGGCTTTAGATAGTACGTGTTGTCAAACATTCACAAAGAACAGCCATGTAAACAACTTAGGTATGTATTGCAAGGGTCCTTACGCATAATATAGGAATATCATATATTAACATGAGAATTGAATTTACTCAATAGTCGTATATCCAGAATTTGGATTGTGATTGGGTGATCGGATCAGAAGCTGTAACTGACATTTGTGAAATATATACATGTTTATATTTATAATATATAAAATGGTGACGGTTCAACATACACCATCATTGAAAATGTATTCGTAAAGCCAATAGGAAATGTAAAGGCTGCAGGAACTTATTTACAATGAATGGGATATACTTATATTTATTTCATAGAAAAATCACCAATGTTCATAATATTATGTTAATTTAAAATACCTTACTTATTTGTACTTTGTTCAGTTTATTATTGGTAAGTGTATCCGTATATTGTATTATATACTTATAACCTATAGATTTGAATAAGCAATTTCATCAAGGTTTAAAGGAAGTTAGACGATTAGAAAATTATCTAAATCTCGGTTTAAATGTTTAACAGTAGATAAGCTGATTTATCTATTTTATATTTGAATGTTTCTAATAAATGTATTTAGAAACAAAATAATATTTTTATTGATCTTCAATATTTATAAAATGAATAATTATACATAATATACCTGATAACCAATTTAAAAGTTCTGAAACATCGTACTGCATTATAGGTATCTATTTTAATTAAATATGAATTTTATAAAAAATCGATGATAGTGGTAAAAAATTATAATTATGAATATATTATAATATGTACCAAATGGCAAGTAATAAATATACGTATTTCTCCTATTTCGATAAAATTATTTGAAATATATTATTGTTTATTGTTATAAGATATTGTACAATAATATTAATAGGATGATAAATAGTGATAACTAGGACACATATTTAGTGACTTAAAATCGATCCAAAAATGCCCTATAACGTTTTTTTTTACCGCATTTATGTTTTTAAAATATGATCCAAACATTGTTTAAATTTTTTTATAGTGATTCCATAATATTTATTTTATTGGAAACAATTTTTTTATAGTGATTCCATAATATTTATTTTATTGGAAACAATTTGATCAATAGTTATAAATGCATTAGCATTATTACCGAGTGATGACCGACGAAAAACAGCACTTTGAAACAGTATTATTTATTTTAAGCATACCAAAATTTATATTTAAATCTATGCTATAATTTATTTTATGAAACGCTTCTTACAAAATATACGCGATCAAGGAATTTTTTTCAGAATGTTTTGATTTACTTATTACGTTGTACCTAAAAATATAATTGAATACACTAAAAATTAATAAAATGACCTACTAATGATAAAGAATGATCTAAAAATATCAAAACAGCTAAAAATGCAAAATAAAATTTTATTCCTTAGGCCTTAGGGGGACCGAAACAATTTTACATTAATTAAGGGGGCTGCATGACAATAAAATTTAATCACAGCGCATGCGTGTATTATTAGAATATAATATAAAATTACAACAGTAATCATATTATATTATTATTATAATCAATGAACAAAATATTTTATCTTATTCCAAAGTTCCCAACATACTTCATCTATCGTCATTATTCGAGTAAGATTAATTATTTTAAATAAAGAAAATTTATTGACCCAGAGGGTTTAAAACCACAAAATGACTTCTTCGAAACTCGTTTTGAAAATAATGTTTAAAGACGTTTGACCGAATAACAATAGAAACGGAAAAAGGACATCGGATGAGAAAATATATCTACGTATATACAAATTCTTAATAAACAAACAAACGCAGAAAATATAACTATCAGATGAATATGAATGTGCTACCTAGTTTATATTTGATGAACAGCTCTCAATGATCTCATAATATGTTATAAATTTATAATATTAAAGGAACGTGATTGATGATTATATATCCAGGACTACCTAATGCCCTACAATCAACTAGATACTATAGACTACTATAGAGTTTAAGAAACAATGACCGACGTCTTATTTTAAAAAGAATAGACTTATATTCTCATATTAAATCAAACGATACTAGATAATTTAGGTACCTAGGTACTTCTTTTATTTTTGCTCATTTTATTAAAAAAAATAAAAAAACAATCATTTGGACAATATATTTTATCAAATCTCCGTAGATATTTAAAAAAAAATACTTTAATCAATTTATAAACTAAGCACAAACAACTAATGTAATTTTGTGAAATATTAAAATACAACTACATAATTTTGTTTAAAAAAAAAAAAATAAATAAATAATATATATTACAACGTTAGAGTTTGAGAGTTGAATTTACATCTCATGGTTAAATCATTTTTTTTATTTTTTAATAAAAATATTAGTTACATTCGTTTTATAATATTATTTATTACGTATAAGGTATTATGTATACGTATTACAATTTGCACGATTGCTCTGAAAATTAAAATAATTCAAACCGTAAGGTGTTGTTTATTTCAAGAGAAAGATGAAGGTGATATATTTAATAATAATTATGTATTATCCATATCTCAGTCTTCCAACCCGTTTTGAGAATATAAAATTGTATATATTGTTCTATAATTGTGTGTAATGTAGTGTTTTTAATTATTTCGATTGATATTTGATAGGTACACATTTATAATTATACATAGGCATACCCAGAAGAAAACACGAGAAAATTTAATTATGTAACTAATGTTATATCAAATGATTTTCGACTCGGTGAATCTGAGTACCGAGGAAGTATTATTCAAGTGGACCATTTAAAGATTTTTACGGGAATACTACCGGTCCCTACAGGTTACAAGCATACGACACACAATACTTCTGTAGTGGAAACCAAGGGCCACATTTTATGTCTTTATAGCAATCAAAGAGGAAAGAAGTAACTTAAAACTTGTCGAAGTTACCAACAAAACTCCGTGTTCTACGTTCGTTTTGTGTTCAACATATAACTATTGTTTATGTTATAGTTTTAAATAAGCAAAAAATTGAAATTAGTTTCAAGTTGTGCAACATCGTAAAAGTCCAAACTGTGCATAAAAATATTTCGAAAAATGAAACAGTAGAAGTTCATTTTGGACTGATGCGGCAGAGGGCAGACCCAATCGGATGTGTGATTGTTGTTCAACAACAATATACCTAGTGTATTAATTACATCCATCGGGAACTTCGAAAACGATTAAAAAAAAAAAAAAATTAAGTACATAGGTAGTATAGGTGTTCAATGCAAGTACATGGACTGGAACGAACGGTTCGCGTTCCACTTTGTTCGAAATACGTCGACAACCGCGAAATCCAGTATAGCAAGGCGGACTCTGTCGGTGGCCGAAAGTTGGACTTCTCGCGCGCGCCAACAGGTCGGGCCCAGACCGACGACGGCGGCGGGGGTTCTGGCGCGCGCCGTGTTTAAGGACCATTGGACGGGGGAACGGGCACAGTCGTTGCAGTCACCGCCGAGGCCGGAACATGGCGACCGGAATGGAGGACGACGCGCTTCGACGCCCGCGGATGGTGTTGGTGTTCAGCGGCAAGAGGAAATGCGGAAAGGATTACATTACCGACGAGATCCACAAGAGGTGACGACCGTTTAATCGCATTCAATCGTATAGTAAAATCGTTCTACTCGCATTCTGTAATATAAGTCGCGCGCGTTAATGCAACACAACTGTTCGGCGACTTCCTTAAACCTGATGACGCCGATCGCGTATCCCGGTGCCTATCGACCACACGTGGTAAAAAAAAAAAACCAAATATTCCAATAACGCGACAAACGCGCAGCAGCTGTTGACGTGTTTGCCATGTAGAATAATATTTTTATTAATTTTATGAAACGGTCGCGTACCGACATGGTTCCAAATGAGTACATTACGATTCGAATTGATACTATTATCACAACGGTGATAACCACACGGGTCAAGGTGAAGAAAAAAAAAGTTCTCTTCATTTCCTGTACCATCGGAGCGCTAACAGTGCGACCACGCGACGTTTTCGAAAACCATGGTACGAATGTTATTTTAGAACAATGTTTTTTTCAATTCCCAATCCAATTTTTCGTCTATCCGACAGCTAACGAGTAACAACCGATATCGTTTCGGCCCCATTATTATTTATAAATATTAAATTGCTTCACATTCGATATCGACAAGTTGTCACATTTTGTAATATTTGTATGCCCTTAATTTCTTAATTAATTTGAAAAATAATAACATTTTGATAATTATTATTATCATTATTATTACTATCATAAATGATTACGATGATAGGACTTGGGACTTTCGGGTGTGAGGTTATGTTGAAATTTGCTATTTTCAAATACTATATCTATACGAACATTAAATTGAGTAAATAATTTTTTTATTGATAGAATATTATTTAATTTTTATTTAATTTAATAGTTTTTATTTCTATTAATAAATGTGTTAATGATTAATTAACTCCAACAGCAATTATGTTGTGTAATAACTTACTGAAATCTGTAAGTAAAACCTTTCAAAATGTACCTACAAGTCGAATGGTTGTATCAAGTCTAAATGTACGTTCAATTTCAACTCCAGTCGCCCAAGAATATGTTATCGATGATACAGTTGCACTTAAAACATACTCTGATAATATTATAAAAACTGTCAATGAAGCTGCCAAAAGGAACAATCGTTTATTTGCTGTTGTACATATATGTGGAAAACAATTCAAAGTAACTAATAATGACTTGGTACTTATAGATGGTTATTGGCCACCAAATGTTGGTGATCGCATCAAGCTGCAAAAAGTGTTATTAGTTGGAGGCAAAGACTTTACTCTGATCGGTAGACCTGTTTTGAATCCAGACATTGTAAACATTACTGCAACTGTTGTTGACAAAGATCTGTCGCATACAAGAACACATTTTGAGCGTATTAAACGTAAACAGTACATGAGGATCAATTTTATTCGGAAAGAAATTACTATGCTGAGAATAAACTCTGTCAATATAACTCAAGATATTGATGTTAAGAAAGATGTTCAAGAAATGGGAAGACGTATAATGTGATCCTAATTAAAGTTTTATATTTATTGTACGAATCAATTGTAGTTAAGATTTATACATACTTAGACTGTTTTTTTAATAATGCTTTATATAAGAAATAATTGGTTAAACCTTTAAAATTAAATTAAGTTGTTTCATAAGGATTATTCTGTCATATTCAAATGATACTGAATTGATATTTACATTAAAAAAATTATATATTATTTTTCACTATTTTTTTTTCTTTAAGTCAATGTACATTATACATATTATTAGTACATATTAACATAATATTTTAAAAACATGTAGTCTTGAGTTAATGAAAATTTGGTAATCAAATTGATATAGAAAGTATGATATCATTATCTAATTGCCTTATCGTTTCCATTCAACGAACTACTGATAATAACATCATCTCTGAAAGTTGAAGTAATATTGATTGTAGACATTTTTAGTCCATTAATGGATAATTCTATGGTTAAGTATCATTAGTATAAAATATTGAATTTATTACCTTTTACAAATAGTATTTCATTTAAATGTCTTCTTCAACATTCGGTCAAAAAAGATTCCAACCTTCACCTCCAGAGAAAGGTAGTTTTCCGTTAGATCACGAAGGCCAGTGTAAGAAAACTGCATACCGGTATATGTTTTGTTTAAGTGTTAACAATGGAGACAACTCAAAGTGTCGTCAAGAAACCAAAGAGTATTTAGATTGCCGTATGCAGAACGATTTGATGGCTAAAGAAGAATGGACTAAACTTGGTTTAGCCGATGTTGAACATTCTAACTCTAAAGACAGTAGTAAATCTGAATAACAATGTATACTAACATTTATAACATGTATCGGCTACCACATGTACTTATTGCTTGCAGTGGTAGTGTTGCTGCCATCAAAATACGCGAAATTATTTCAGAACTTAATAACTCTTTCATCACTGTAACATTGGTCATTACAGAAGCTAGTAAGCATTTTATAGATATAGAAAAAATTAAGGAAGATTTTAAAATTGATGTCTATACTGATCAAGATGAGTGGGATGCTTGGAAAAATAGAGGAGACCCGGTATTGCATATAGACCTTACAAAAAAAGCAGATCTACTGCTACTTGCTCCACTGAGTGCCAATACATTGGCCAAAGTGAGTACTGGAATTTGTGACAATTTGTTAACATGCATTGTTAGAGCTTGGGATGTTTCAAAACCAGTATTATTTTGTCCGTCAATGAATACTCAAATGTGGAATCATCCTGTAACTAAAGATCAGGTGAGCAAATTGGAGTCATGGGGCTATATTCAAATTCCTCCAATTGTCAAGACATTAATGTGTGGAGACCATGGTATTGGCGCAATGGCAGATGTAAAAACTATTAAAACAAGAGTTGTGAATACATTTTTAAATAAATGATTATGTAGACTTATAAAAATTTTGTTATATTCCAATAAATAATTTATTAATAAATCATACAGTTCAAATTCTATGTTAATTTGTGTTTTTAATTATAATTTTAAAAATTATGTACGACTGATATTATTTGATTCAAAAATACCTAAAATCCAAAATTAACAACTATTACAGATTAGGATCAGAAAAGAGTGTAATAATCCGTCTTTCTGGGCCTATTAAAAATTACTGGGCTCAAACTAAATCGCTTCAACTTAATGAACTTCTCAGTGATGGCCAAATGAAAGAACATCATAGAAAAGCAATGATTGAATGGAGTGAAAATATTCGTTCTAATGATCATAGCTACTTTTGCCGCAAAGCAATAGAAATGTATGACCAAAGTTAGTATCTACATTCTACATTTGAATAAAACTAAAAAAATACAATATTTTAATTCTATACATATTTTTTTAGATTGTTCAAAAGAAATATGGATTGTGAGTGATGCTCGTAGGAAGACTGATATTGCATGGTTCAAATCTAATTTTGATAATTTAAAATTAATTAGAATTATTGCTGATGAATGCACTAGAAAAGAGAGAGGATGGAATTTTTTACAAGGTATACCAAAATATACAGTATGGTCACGGAATAGATTAAATAAATAGATAAAATAAATAAGAATAAATAAATAAATATAAATTTGATTTATTCTATGCTATAATAATTATTGATGATATTTAATGTTGATGTATAATTATTATGTACCTATCAATTCTAAAGTTACCTACCTATTATACATTAATTCATAGTTAATAGATTTAAATAAAATTAATTATCAAATAGTAATTATATAGATTGGCAGTAATTTATTTAACTATGATGGTTCATCTCTATAATTTACGAATAAAAATGTTTGATTTATGTTATTTTACCTATACTATTAATATTAATAGGTATATTGATGGGGCACATATATTATAATACTTATCAGTATCATGATTATTTTTCAATTATAGATATTAGAATAATATCACTAAAACCTAACTAGCTAGATAGTATATTATTTAACTAGTAGCTACTGCTAGTAAAAGAACAACTTGATACTAACATTACTAACTAATTTAAAAGTTAAATTTAAGTGTTCATTAAGTGTATCTGTGTATTATTACATTTATGTATAACCTTATTGGTCGATTTTTGACTTAACTTACACAAACTAATTTTTATTTGATAAATTGTATTAAATTATATAAGTTGTATTAAATTATAAATTTAATACAACTATGTAATCAGGTACCTATTATATAGGTAAATTTGTTGGTTTACAAGAAGTATGAAACTGAAAAATGTTATCTATATGTTATTGAATCCAATCTTATACTATAATTTATTATTTTTGTATTTAAAATTTAAATGGAGCAAATTAATTCTTTTTAAAACTAGAATCCATGTTAGTGAACATTTATATTTTTTATGATAATAATAGTAACTATTATGAGATCCAAGTAGATAAGTTATTTATTCATCATGTAAATATTTTGTGTACTAACTAATGACTAAAATACTCAAATGATATTTTTATAAAATACAAATTAATCTAATAAATTCAAAAAAAAAAAAAAAAAATAAGAAAATATCAGACATTATCATTATTTTTTTTTTTTAAAAAAAAAACAATGTTTGTTATATTTAATAAAAAAAAACATAGAATCATGCCTCATTTAATAGGGATACACTAATTTTTGAAAAATATTTTAGAGTACTTTCTACTCCAATTTAAACACTGTACTATTTTAAAAAATTAAGCAACAATTTTTGTTTTTTTTTGAAAATATTTTAATATTTCTGAATTTTTAGGAGTTGATGATGCACCATCAGAATGTGATTTGGATGACCAATCAGAATGGGATTGGGTTGTTAAAAATAATAAATGTGACAATTGTAATGATTTTATCAATGAAATTGTAAATACTGCACTTGGAGATTGATGTTACTTATTTAAGATTTATATACTATACATACATAATTGAATTATTCGCACTGGTTTCTGTATTTAAAAAGCTCACACACATAGAATTCTACTCACGAATTTAAATATTTTTATAATGCACTGTTATACATTACTATATATTTATTGTTTTAATTATATTAATATGTTATACAAATTATATTTACTTAAAAGTTAAAACTATTTATGGTCAACATTGTATTATTGGTTTTTTATTTTTGACAATTTATTTTTATAATAGTTGTTGTTTCTAATGGACATGGACACTCAAATTATTGATATTCCTCCCCATGCTCTTTTTTTTAAGAAGTTGAAATTAATCTTTAAGTTAAGTTTTAGACCTCTTGGCTTAAAAATTAAGAAAAGTTCATTTTATTTTTTAAAATATATAATAATGAAAATAAAATAAATTTAAAGGTGAAACATAGTTTAAATAATTTATATTCTGGCATTTTAAATTTGAATATCGATTATACTATTATTTTAGGATTGTATGTTGGGGCGTGACATCAATATTCTCTTTGCAATGTCTTGTATGTACCCCTTACCCCTCCACCACAATTAAAGATCCTGAGAATGCCAATGAAACTAATATGTATAGCGAATCCACAAAATATGTAGGGGAATTAATTAGTTTGACATGAAAATCCATTTTAAGATAACATGATTAAATGTGGTTAGTTTTATCTTGCATATCTTAAGGTTTTCTGCCTATTTGGCATAATTTTATTCATATTTCTATTTTATTCGGCATATCAATATATTATTCATAATTTTTATACTCTTATTGATATTATAATAGTAAATCTCATAACCCTACGATTCGATTATTTTTTTTTCCAAGTTTCCGTTTTCAATGAAATTTGGGCAATAGGGAATCCACATTAACAAATATAAAAATATCAAATAATATATGTGTGTTAGTTAAAACAGTCCCTTCGAGATAAATTGTTCAGTGAATAAAATCTAAAATCGAATGACTGCTGAGCTATCTGTGGATTTAAAATCGAGAACATGCCCGCTTTTTCTGGCGTTCCTTAGGAGGTGGTTACCGCAAAGCAGGTAACGGTCGAAAAAGTCTGTTCTGTTCGTGTGTATCATAGAGCACTATCTACAGCCGTAGTAATATAAATTATGGTGTGTTTGTGTCCCCCATATTCTGTAATCAGTTCAATATTTTTTCATTATCATCTACTGTTTACTGTAAGTCCGAAAATAAAAAGTTGTTTTGTTTTTTTTCACGAAGTATGTACTAGAGTAATACTCGCATTAGAAATGGTTTCAAAACAATTCAGAAATAGTTGATGATCGATCAGAACGTTATTAGTTAACTACAAAATTTGCGTCTTCTTATTGTTTACTGCTCATAATCCAAGGTTAGTATATTGTATTACTTGGTTCGGACTTTTAAAAAACAAAAAACTAAAATTAGGTCTTCGAAAAATTAAAACGCAATTCTTTTTAACTCGGTCATAAGAATTTCTTATGTTTATTTTTAGTTTACATCCGTTATTAAATCAACAAAGTTTTGCTCGTGAACATTTTTTATTAGTTTAATTACCCAGTACTTAACTTTTAGAATTTTTTTAGATATTTTTACCAGATTTCGATTTATGATTAAGATTGTTAACGCTGACTAAGTGTAATCTAACAGTTAAGTAATAGTTTGCCTCCTCCCTACCAAAAGGTGTACAGTTATGCTGCAGTCGTGTCTTAAAATGACGTCAGGCAACAATGCAAGGCAACTGATTTATGTGTTAGCCAATAGGGCTTACTCCAGGAAATCCCGACGTAACAAGGAAATTAGGGGAGAAGAACTCTTAGAACATGAAGATGAGCTTGTTATGGTAAGTTAAAATTTAATTACTGTTAAATGTTTGATACAAAAATTATAAGCTTGGTTTAAAAAACATACATTAGGGGTTATTGAAAATATACGAATGTCCATAGTTTTTTTTATTAAAAATTGTTTGTACAGGGGTACAAATTAAATATAAAGCCAATCATATGTAGCCATATATTACATAAAATCTGAAAATCAATAGTTTTAGTACTGTCAGTTTTTATTTATGAATCTATTGAGTTCTAACTGGTGCGGTATAACTGATGGTTTTTTTTTTTTATAATAACATATAAATTATTTCTTTTAATTGTAATTTATGAAATTCACAAATTTCAATTTGAATACCTAAGTATTTTATATTACTTTTTATCATTAATCTAGTTCAGGTTTAATCATACTATAGCATTCTAATTATGCTACAAATATAAAAGCAATCCGAGTATGTATAAATTATAATATTTAGTTATTTAAGATTGTGTCATGTATGATAAAGCAAAAACCTTTTTTTTTTTTATCTTGTTTACTAGTTTGGTAATTTTCTTATAAAAATCTATAATTCATTGATATGCTTATCTGCTTACATTTGTATGAATTCAGTTATATTATATTTGAGTATAAATAGTGTACAATGATTTATAATTTAATAGAAGATTGAAGATTCTGAATTCCGAACAAATCCCAATTGGCAGTTGTTACCTAGACATAAAGATAGTCAATTCAAATTACCAAACAATGTGGGTATTGCACCTGAGGTAAGTTAATATTGTACCAATTTTGATATAAATAGTATGAATAATGATATAAAATATTGTAAATTGTAAAATGATAAATACCTAATATGAGATATAAAAACAACCACATACTTTTTTTTTTCTTTATAGTTACCTATTGTGTTTAAAACTGGTTTATACCTGTAAAACTTTCACATAATTGTCATGAAATGTATTGAATATCTTATAATAATACAATTTAGTTTCAATTCAGTATCTTAAAAAATGTTCGAATATTTTTCTTCAATATATTTTTAAGAACTATAACAAAACTAGGTTTGGTAAAGGTTAGTACACTTTTATCAATTTGTATGATTCAATGGTGTGTTTCATAAATTTTGGTAATTGAAGAAATTAGAATAGTAAAAAAGACAGCCAAAATGGGTTTTATAGTGTCTGTTTATTTCATTGAAATAATAATGATTTTGATGTCTGAAAGATACAAATAAAAATATGTGTATTAGTCATTGCCCATGCAATAAAAATGTTATCTCAATTCAAGATTGAGAACTTAAAAAGCAATGTTTTCTTTTTATATTTAGTGCATTGTTGTAGAATAAAATAGAGTCATATGCTAATCATAATTATCATATGTGAAATTAACCTTGGAATTTATTGTATCATCACTTTTAAATTAATAATAAATTATCACAGAACATTTTATTCAGGCCATATTTATTAATTGAAAGTGTGTATATTGTATATCATACTATATTATACTTCACATTGCCATAGATTAAATATAAAATTAATCTAATACAATTATTTAATGTATAATATTACTTACTATCAAATTAAAGATGTATATATATACTTTTATAGCTATTTAGAATTTTCTTTACTAATGAATGAACACATGAATATAAAACTACCTTAGGTTTCCTTTACTAAAATATTTATTCAGTATATTTAAAATTAGAACTTTTTATTTTATTAAGACTAAATTCTGAATAATTAGCTAATATTCCTAAGTAATTTTCTCAGACACATTTTCTATTCAAATTGATGAATCAAATATAATCATGGCTTTAATGTATGATATAAATAGTTTATAGACGTAAAAATTAAAACTTCTTCTTCCAATTTTATATATATCTAGAAATATTTACTATAAATTATCTCAAAATAATGCATTTTTTTATTTTTATTTTTGTTCTATTTATTATATCTTCAAAAAGTTAAGGGGACCAATTGTACAGGTTCATGGGAAGGCCCAAGAGTTCACAATTTACAATATTATAATTGTTATATACATTCATGTTAATACAAATAACATTTTAACCGTAATAGAACTTAATAGTTATTATTTATAAATTACAATCATTATTTGTTTATAGGACTGTGTTATAACCACTCGGCTTAATTACTATACTCAAGACTGTCCAGTTTTATTGAAATCAGGTTTGTAATATATTATTTCTCTTATTTTTACTTCTTGATTATAACTTAACTATTATTTTATTTTACTAGAAATCACTGAACGATTCAATGTACCTCATCTCAAAAATTTCAGTTTATGTATGATAACAATTAATTTAAAGCAAACATCTAATACAGATATCTCAAATTTGACAAGACAGGTAATTAAAATCTTTAATTATATATATATTAGATACTACTGAAACAAAAAATTATTTGTTTCTTACAATTAAAAATTATTATTAAAAAACTTTTTTTTACAAATTTTCTAAGCACTAAAAGTTTTTAATTTAATGTTGCTACTTAATACTAGAAATTTGTCAAAAAAAGAAAGGTTGTTTATTGATACTATTTTATATTATAATTAGTAAATTTCTGCAGTGTAAATTATAATCTAAAAATTAAGTGAAAAAGAATGTAAAGTACTAGTGCGTATATTGTTTGCAAAATTTTTCTATTAAAAGAACCTTGATGAATAAATAAAATCTATAAAATCAAATACTTGAAATTTGAATACATATTTTATTCATTAGCACGAGGTATATCTAAAATTTGTTGAATGTATGAATTGTATGAGCTTGTAATATCTATAAACTGAATACTAGCTGTACACAAATATAATAATATACATATTAATATAATTAATAATATCTATGATGTAACCATTACAAATAACTGAAAAGTCTATCTTGAATAATTTGTTAAACCTTATATTTGTTTATACATTCTGTTACAATTGATTTGCTGATCCAATAATATTGCTACTTTGATCTATAAGTTATTATATAAATTATATTCATTAGTCAGTTACTGTCACTAATTAATAAGACCCAAATTTTAATGTAAAATTCATTATTTTTCGTGTGGTTATAGACAGTGATTTTTTAGTACAAAATCCGTTTCATGCATCAGAGAATTAAAAACTTGTTTTTATGCATTTTTAGATTCTTATTTTGGTAATTTTCCTAATTTTAGTGCATAATTATAATTATATAATCTCAAGACAGTAAAATCTGGAAAATAAGTGGTTAAATTCCCAGCTAAAAAAATATTTGAGATTTTTCATGTACATTAAAAATATTTTTCAATAATTAGCATTCAATGATCATTGGCTGTGTATATTAATTCAATAATTGAAATAAATAATTGTTAATTGTAAAATAAGGGATTTAGATTAGCCTAGTAATTTATATTTTAAAATATTAAATTTGGCTATTCATTCATTTTTATTTTGTTCTATTTATTCTTTAGTAATTTAAACTTTACTTATTAGACAAATATACTGTATGATCATTTGATCCAACTCTCTGTTTTAGCTTTGTAAACAGATATTTTATAGAAGAATATTTTTATAATTTTCAGTATCTACATGCGGCTTTTGGTATTAGTGATCGTCTTCAAAATGCAGGATATTGGGCTGACTTCATACATCCGTATACTGGACTTCCAGCTTTAAACCCAGGACCGAATATTGATTTTTCTTCACTAGAATTACCATACAAACATACAGTTTACCAAGTTAATACTCGTAGAAAATGTAAAGTCATTGTAGAAAAACAATCTATTAATACTATCGGTAAGCAATATTAAGAGTAATAATTTCTGAGAGTATAAATTATTTTATTTAACCAACCATTCAAGTAAACTAGATAGTGTATACTGAAATACTGACTCGATGAATTATATGAAACACTTATTTTTTAAAATAATTAATTATTAATTTCACCAACCATAACTTATTTGTAGTTATATTAATTACAATTTTTTTTTTTTTTTTGTTCAGGTAATATATTTACTAATGCTTTACCTTCGAAAACCGATGCTGTTGAAGATATTTTGGATGAAGTTAGTGATTTACATCAAAACACTTATGATTGAACTTCATTTTTTCTTTTCCAATTAAAATATTAACATATTGTATTTTATTTGTTATCAAACTATCGATTATTAGATGTGATATTTTTTATGAAAATATGTTTTATATGACAAATAAGTTTGTATATAATATATTTATTGTTATCTTTAAAAACGATTAACCAATTTTGTTTATTATTTAATGTTAAAATTGTACTTGTTTTAATGATTATCATTTTCCTAATTTGTTCTTATCAATACATCAGTACTGTTCAGTAAATCTTGTATACATAATAGTAGATGATTGTAAAAATTTGATTAAATATTAATAACTATAGTTTTATTAATGGCTGAATTTCATTTACATTTAGGTGGTATCGACTGTGAAATATGATTTGGTTCAAGGGAGGAGGCATAAATAAAAATCATAAATTTTAAATTGTATATCATGTTTTTTTCCTAAATATTATATTACATGAGTTATTAAAAATTGATTATTTTATACTTTAGGGTTAATTTAGAAATATGTATCGTGAGAAACGAAGAAGTTCCGATGATGTAAAACACCATTCAAAACATTATAAAAGAGATAATAGGCCTTTTACTTTTTTGGATTACAAACGAGTTTTAGAGAAAGTGTTTTTCAATGATCATTTAGTTGAAGACATTAATGATGTATGGCTATTTGTTAAAAAGTTTGAATCATTTACAGTGAAAAAAACAACTACAGATAGTTCTGATATACCTAGACTAAACCCTAATCCTCTAAAGCTTCCAGAAGTATTTGATAAAATGCATCTAATTAATATAAAAATGTCTTGTTCTGATGATGAGTTAGCTTCAAGATTACCTACATACGATCAAGAAGAAGTTTATAAAAAAAGACCATTAACTAAAGAAGACATATCGAATTTTCGTCAATTGCTTCTTATGTACATGGATTTTAAGCAAAAAGAAAAATTTACCAAATTAAGAAAACTTAGAGAAACGCAAACAAGTTTACCAGTCCATCAGTTTAAGTGAGCTTACATCGAAAGTAAAATTAACATTTTCACACAATATGTACATGTACTTTATTTTGATTTAGAGATGAAATCATCGAAGCTGTAAAACAGCATAGGGTTGTCATTATTGCTGGGGATACCGGATGTGGAAAATCTACACAGATCCCCCAATATTTATCAAATGCTGGTTTTAAGAGGATTGGTAGGTTCATCTATTTAATTATAAATTTTCTTATCCATAATTTATTTTTTACCTATGTTATAAATCTATTATAGCTTGCACTCAACCTCGTCGTATTGCTTCCATATCATTATCAAAAAGAGTAGCCTTTGAATCTTTGTCCATTTACAACAATGATGTGGGTTATCAAATTCGGTTTGAAAAAACTGTCAATAAAAATACCAAAATTTTGTTCCTTACTGAAGGATTACTATTAAGACAGGTTTATATTTATATATCTACATTTACAAGCAATGTCAAGTTCTTAATTTTGTATCGAGTTTTGAATTTAATGTTTAAAATATTATGAAGACTAAAAAGTTAATTTATCCTAGGTGATAAAAACGTTTAATAAATGCATTTACTTAATTTAGGTCTGTGGAGAAGATTTATTATCGCAATATGATGTTATTGTTTTGGATGAAATACACGAACGGCATTTACATGGAGACTTTTTGCTAGGTGTTATGAAATGCTTGTTACATCAAAGATCTGATGTAAAACTTGTTCTTATGTCTGCTACTATTAATGTGGACTTGTTTAGTAAATACTTTTCTCCATTGGCCAAGTTGATACAGGTAAATCATACCTAACAATATATGTTTTTTGTTACCTACTCTAAAAATATATTATGTGTAGGTACCGGGTCGTTTATATCCTATTAAGTTGGAATATCATCCAGTTATTAGTGAAATGAAAGTGCTTGGTAAAAAATCAGAACGTTTCGATCCATCACCATTTATAAAAATTATACAAATGATTGATAAAAAATATCCAAAACATGAAAGAGGTGATGTTCTCATGTTCTTAAGTGGTATGGCAGAGATTACAGCGGTAGTGGATGCAGCTAGAGTTTACTGTGAAAAAGTTGATTCTTGGATTATATTGCCTTTGCACAGTTCAATGTCACTAAGTGAACAAGATAAGGTACAACAAGCAAAAAAGTGCCAAAAACATTTTATAGCTGTATTTTATTTTTAGGTTTTTGATTATGCGCCTGAAGGTACAAGAAAATGTATTGTGTCGACTAATATAGCAGAAACCTCAATCACTATAGATGGCATTAGATTTGTAGTTGATTCTGGTAAAGTCAAAGAGATGAGTTACGATTCAACAAGTAAAGTACAAAGACTCAAAGAATTCTGGGTGAGCAAAGCCAGTGCTGACCAGCGAAAAGGGAGAGCAGGTATTTTATAATACATTTCAATCAAAATATTGTTATAATATTATATTATTATATTTACTTAGGTCGTACCGGTCCAGGGGTTTGCTACCGTTTGTATTCTGAAGATGAATTTGAAGCTATGGCAGAATACAGTACACCGGAATTACAAAAAGTACCCTTGGATGCATTATTACTTCAAATGGTGGCCATGGGATTACCCAATGCTCGACTATTTCCATTCATAGAACCACCACAAGCTGAAAATATAGAAAATGCAATCGAGTCATTGAAGCAACATGTAAGCATTATAAAACAATTTTATAAACAATTTTGGCTATTTTAATTTTTTAATATTTTACTTGATGTTTATACATTTTGAATGAATTTACCTGAAAACTGAAATAATAATAATAATAATAATAATTGTTGGTAATTGTCAAATCAAAGTTAAACTTTCTTATTCTGGTGTTTAGGTACTTTTTAGAGTTTTTATCTCTTTCCACTTAACTCTATCCCTGATTAATGTCTTCAATCTTTGTACTACTAATTTAGAGATATATTTTATGTTATCTAGCCATCACTCTCCGGTTTTCCACGAGATGTCTTCCCTGTATGACTAGGGTTTTTCTCTACAATGTAATGTTTTATGAACCAAATATGTTTATAATGCAATTATGTTGAAATAAAATAAAGTTTAATCGGTGGGAATGTATTATTTAAACATTTTAAACACAACAATTGAGTATCTATGTAAATATTTGTAGGGAGCATTAACAAAAGAAGAAAAATTGACACCAATTGGAAATATGTTATCACGTCTTCCAGTTGATATTCCACTTGGAAAAATGTTAATAATGGGATCACTGTTTGATCAATTGGAACCTGTCTTGTCATTAGCATGTGTATTATCTGTCCAAACACCATTCACAAATAAAGCCTACAAAGATCCTGAATGCGAGGTAAATTCATCTGAACAATAAAATGAAGTCAATATACTATGTTGTGATTTTGTTTCAGAGAGCAAGAATGGATTTAGAATCAGATCATGGAGACCCAATTATTCTACTCAATGCATTTAAACAATGGTTGGAGTTAAAAAGTGATGGTCAAAATACTAATTCACGACAGTGGTGTAAAAGAAGGGGATTTGAGGAGCAACGATTTTATGAAATGACAAAACTACGACGACAATTTAAAGATTTGTTGGATGTAATTACTATAATCCAAATAATTTAATCACAATTAAATTCATGATCTTATTGTTTGGTTTTTAGGAATGTGGCTTAGTAAAGAATGAAGAAAAAAATATGAATGATATGACTAGTGCCGAGAGAGCACTTAGACATGGTGAACTTAAACTGTTACGTGATATGAAAAAAGTTCACAAAGAAGAAGATTCAAGAAAAAGAAAAGTATTAAAAAAAGATATGTGGGAAATAGAAGATAATTTAGATGCTGAAGATGATTCAGTTGATATAAGAGATATAGATTTTAGACTGAGGCACAACCAACGACAAGTTAAAGTAAAAACTTATCAGATCATAATGTTATAGAAGTAACAAATTGAAACACAAAATTGTTCCCTTTTTTTTTTTAGCAACTATTGAAAGGATCTACTGCAATCAGCTATAAAGACTTAATGATGTTAAAAATTATTTTAAGTAGTGGACTATATCCTCATTTAGCAATCGCTGATGAGTTTAATTCATGCAAGGTAAGTAAAATGATTTAACGTCTCCTTTATCAAAGAATTATTAATTAATTTTATTATATAATTCTATAGATTACTAAATAAAACATTTGATTTTAAATTTCAATCAATACATATTGATAAAGCAATGTTATTTTTACTACCAACACCTTACTCTAGGAAAGTAGTTTGTTGATGTTGTTTATCAATTTTCTCGTTAGCTTCCCTAAACACTTTATATAATATGAATTGTTGTCATCTAAGTCAACAGTATACTTATTTATATTTTTTAAAGTTTTTGCCAATAATATAAATATTTTAATTCCACTCAGCCTACACTTAATTTTAATTATAATCACATTATCGTTATTTTGCCTTTGGAGTTAAGTGACAAAAAATTGTCTTTTTGTGGTCTTAATATCACACTTCACTTATTTATCTTGCGTTCTCATCTGGTTGCTTTTTGATTTTAAGTTAAGTATTGGAATACAATTTTGTATGTTTATGATTCTTGAATTAAAATATTATATAATATTTATCTATTAATTTGCAGACTACAAAGGAACATTTATTTCATACTGAAGGTAAACCATTTGTATCTCTCCATCCTATGAGTTATTTTGGTAATCATTCAGATGTACTTCAACTTACTGAATCTGAAATAATCTATATTCCTGAGTTTAAAGGGAAAGGCACTGTAAGTTCCAAGCATCAAATATTGATCTACATGTAAGTATTATAGTTTATGATAGTTAATGTTATTGAAATTTAAGTAAAAATATTTACTCTTAGAGCATTATAATTATGTGTACCTATCATATGGATTAAACTATTGTTTATTTATTGCTCTCAAAATAGGATCTGGCAGATTATTATTATTATAGAATTTAATAATGTAATTAGAACTAAAATATTTAAAAATATTTTATTTGCATAAAAATTATATAATATTGAAATTAAAAACAAAACATAGCTAATAAATTATGTATAAAACTAATAAAACTAATTATACAAAGTGATGGGAAAGTTATTTTTAAAAATGTTCAAGTAGTTCAAAGCTGTTCAAAGCTAGTTCAAGTACAAGTTCTAGATTAATATTGGTTTTGTTTTTTAGTTGGTTGTTATTTTTTAGATTCTGGACGGAGTGATGGAATCTATTGGTTTTACAATGATGTGTGTTTTTTTTTTTTTTTTTGTGTCTGAGGACACGATTTTTGGTAGTAAAAATGCTTCGATTT
>JAIPRK010002103.1:0-29409 GCA_025469195.1 Chaitophorus viminalis | reverse complement strand
ATGGATATTTTTAAAAAAAAAAACTTACAAAAATCGAAAATTTAAATTGCCTATAAATAAGTCAAAATATGTTAAAATACTTTGAAAACTTAACTATGTTTAGAAAAAGCTAGTATAAAGATTTGGTAAAAATTTCAAGTTGTTGTTGTTTTTTGTTTTTGAGTTAGAGCATTTTAAAAAAATGTAATTTGTAAAAACGTGATTTTGCGTAAAATTTCTTCGTTTTTTCGTAATTTTTTTATCGTTTTTTTCGATTTTTTCAAAAAGTATTAAATAAGTTGGATTTTTGACTTGCCTAAGTACCATCTACATTCACTTTCCTTTCAGGTAAGTTGCTATTCAAGAAAAGCGAAGCATTTTTACCGCCCCAAAACGTGATGACAGACACAAAAAAAAAAAAAAAAAGAAAAAAAAATACACATCATTGTAAAATCAATAGATTCCATCACTCCGTTCAGAATCTAAAAAATAAACTTGATTAATGTACTGCATGAAATTAAAACGATTTCAAAGTTTTTTTATTTAAATAGAAAAATAAAACTGTGTATATTGCAGTGACGAACAATATAGTGTGCTACGTTATTATACCTACATTTCTTTTTTTAGAGTTTAAAATTTCGATTACCAGTGGATTTTGAATTTTAATGTGAAATTTATTATTTACTTTCATTCAGTCCTTTAATAGTCCGTATTTCAGTGATTTTAATGTTATTTTAATTTCATGTTATGCATTTTATTTTTAGCACAAATATTATCTAGTGTTTAACTAACATAATTACATTTCTAATCTCCGGGGTAGATTTGGAACTTGACTTAGTCTGTTCTTCATCTATTTTTATACATATTAATCTATGCCTATATATATATATTGTATTTTCATTCTTTATAAAATTAATTCCTGTATTGCTTTAGATTTTCTGTTTATATCTAGTAGTAAGGTGTTTCTTGTAATTTACTAATATATTTGAAATTTATATTATATATATATATATATATATATGTAAACTCTCTACTCCGTCACAATTGCCTGGCTTAAAGGAGTAGATATATTTCTTTATACATTATATTATAAAGAAAACTAAAAAAGCAAATAAAATAAATTAATAAATAAAAAAAAATTTCTAATTTTATCGGAAATATTTCGAAAAGTCTTGTTTAACAACAAGTTTTACAAATACTCACTGAAATATAATGTAAACATCATGTTGAGGGCTCCGACTGTGGTAATAACAAGATGATCAACTCTCCTCAGGCTTTGGAATATTATAATACAAACTAGTTATTTATTGAACTGATAATGAATTATTAATAATGGATGAATACATACTTCGTTCGACCCTTTTCGAGCTTTTGTCCACATTTTAAAACCATGCCGAGTTTCGTTCAGAATCATCTTCCGCAGTGTGCGCGCGGATCCTCATTTGTTCCATCTAAACTAAAGACATTTATTGTCTCTCATATTATTATCGGTCCACTCCAATGTTTGGAATGTTCGTTAAAAATGTGAACTCATCCGTGTTCACGTTTTAGATTCTCCGTGAAACGTCAAATGAGAAATATAATATGGTTTTACCTTGGTCCTTGATGTGTATGTGTGTGTTTTTTTAGTGTCTATGACTGTCTGACACGATTTCAACCAGGATTGAAGTTTTTTCTATAGAAAAATTGTGTATAATATAGTCGTCGGTACTTTGAGGGTGTTATTTTTATGTAATTTCTCGACAGTTTTGGAATAATCGAGAAAAACCGAGAGTAAAATATTACAAAAACTACAACCATGATCGAGCATTGAACCCGACTGCAGTATATTTTCAATTTTGTCACTCATCACTATTCAATCAGATTAAATAGAGTACTAGTACTGAACAGCTGTTTATGATAGCACTTTATAACCACGTATACAAACTAATCCACCCGACTTCTTTCACTCAGAATCGTTTTCCCGAGACACCCTATAATGCGGTACATTGGTTTCAAATATTAGTTTAAAAAAGCAAAACAACATTACCATCCATCCATCCATGGAGATGTATCTCACCCAACCGTGGGGTGGTCCTTCCCGTTTTTAATGATCGTGTTTTTATATTATGAATGTATACATTATTACTATAGGTATTACTAAAGCAAGCATGTATTTGTTGTTTTATTGAAATCGGTAAAGACGAAAGTAATAAAACAATAATATTGTTCGAAAACTATAGAAAAAAATAATAAAAATAATTTATAGGTTACTATATTTATATCTCGTACGTGATATCAAGAGTTTTAGATTTACCATTAAAATAGGAACGTTATTTTTACGTTTACGTTGAATTATTCGATAAAAACAATAATCGCTTTAAAAACAAAAATCATTGACGCAAAGAACGTTGGCAAATGATTTCTTTCCTTTCGCTCACCTGCTAGTGATCCGCCTTATGCTATTGTGTAGGAAAACCCATCCAAAACTCGTATCCGCTAACAGACATTCTATAATCTATAAAGTTAACAAAGATATAGGAATATATTAATTATCAATTTAGATTTTAACATAAGCCATCATTTAAAACAAAACAATATTTTATTTTTAAGCTGATAGTAATAATAAATAAACGACAATATAATAAGATACCTACATAATAAATTGTCGTTAGGATCAAATATTTACAACATTAAAATATCCGAAAACAATATTATAATACGAAAAGGATTACAAAAAAAAAAAAAAATAATATACAAATTTAATAATATTTTACATAAAATTGTCTAACTATATTTATCACCTATATGTTATAAAGAATAAAAATAAGCGTGCGATATGATTTAGAACACTCATAATAATAAAAGTTATAGAATCCGACATGAAAAAAAAACTAACTTTCAATTATAATAGTTTACTTTGGAATATTCCTGTTAAGATAAATAGGCAATATTTCTTATAAATATTTATTTTTTATTTGTATTGCAGAATTACATTATTATAAAAATATTTTTGAATTAAATTGTAGGTGGTTTTTTTTTTAATACGAAATAAAAGAATATTTTCAAAGAGTCTAATTGAAAATAAAACTTACATTGAGCGAGCCATTTACAATATATAATAATAATAATGGTTATAATAGTTATAAAAAGAATTTTTATCAATAACGCTACTTAATAATAATAAAACGACTAGAAAAATGCTAATGATGACCAAATTAGACTAATTAAGTTTAATGTTTATTTAAAAAATACTATTTTAATAATAATAAAAAAAAAAACGTAGTGACTCCTATTGCCGCTTACATGGAATAGACGAAGAAATATAATAAATGTATTATGTTTAAAAACCCGTGTGCGTTTTATATATATTACTATGTAGATATATGAAATGAGATAGTTTATACAAAATTATTTTGCACAATAAAAATAAAATAAAACAAAAGTCGATGTGTATAGATATAATATAAAACTGATGAGACCTGTATGATAGTATTATATAACATGATACTAAGCATAACCACTGAGGTGGGGTGATTATAATATAATGTAACCTTAAAAATTATGATCGAATCCTATTACTTTTTACGAGCATGATTAACATGAATATATATTTTTATTATAAGAACATTATGGTAATTTACAAACGAGTCCATAAAAAAATGTAAGTATTAGGTATACTAGGTTTATATAAGAAAAACGACGATACAAATATAATATTATTATATTGGTGTATTGGAGGGGAGGGGGGAATCGACAGTTAGATACGAAAAAATAGATAACATCATCAACGTTAAAAACTCGTGCAGGATCGACTTAAGTGGTAGCTGCTTGAGGAGTCGCAGCGCTGTGATCTCCTCCCAGGGATAGAGCTTGCACTATTCTCGGATCTGCCTTGCTCCCTTCCCGGAATTCTTCCAGCGTGAGTTTATCGTCGTGATTTTTATCCATTTGATCGAATATCTTGTCTACTCGTTTTTGTGGTGTGTTTTCGTCTTCAGCCTGAGGTTGTTGTCCCTGCGAAAGGCGTAAAAAAAAAAATCAACAAATTAATAAATGCGATTCGGGATCTCGCTGTGTACAGTGTGTTATAGTATACATGAAATAGGTAATCAATTTGGTGATGAATGACCGTTAAACATGATCACATACTGCATATATTATACGTTAGATAATGCAGTAATGTGAAAATAATTATTGCTCGAAATTAATAAAATATAGATATTATGCGTTGTTAGATTAGTAATAATTAATATTCATATATTATAATTGATTTTAATAGTAATAAAATAATATTTTTAAGAAACAAACAAAGTGTTATGTATACTCGTAAAACCGGTGTTAGAAATGTCGGGGCTACAAATCGGTGTAATGTTTAAACTAGTTTCGTTCAACAGTTTCATCTTAAAAGCATTGTGCGTGATTAATATCCAATAACTTGCCAAAAGAGTACTCTGTGGTTGATGAGAAGTAAACGCGGCGGCCGGCTAGGGAGGGATTTATCATGATTTGAAATACCTGTATACTGTATACATATATTGTATATTATTCCATGTATTTCATGTATGATACACATTTTGTTAAATTACGAAGATAATATAATTATCCTATTTTAATAACCATGGTAATATTAAACGTTCATTTAGTTGACGTAATCAGGTATACACAAACTATAATGCGTCGATAAAGACGATCAAACGAAAATGTCTGCGATTTTACTTTGATATACCAAATTATAAAAGCGAACACGAGTAATACATTTTGGGTTCGGTACGGCGTAATTATAAAATAGTATGCACAATATTAGTCTTTAGATTATTATTATTATTCTATTTTTATGTGAACGATAAAAATCGATAAAAACGAATAAAATCAAAAAGAAACGCGAGGTTATTATTAGTTAGGTACGAACAAATAAAAAAAGAAAATATATTCGATCGTGCGATATATATACCTATTATCGAAAACAAAATTAGCAACCAAAAGCAACGAATGAATACAAAATAAAACACACTATACATTATCTTATACTATATGTACAAATAACGATTTTAAAAAACCCGCGGACAGTGAATTATCAGTCATCGATTATCACGAAACTTAGTTGATTTTTGCATAGTATAAGCACTTAGTATAAAGTCTAAGGATTTTTGGGAAGTTGATCGATTCCGCCAAATATTTTTATATATTGATTCCGCTAAAGATTTATATATGTATATAAGCATATAATATATATAATACTATAAAACATTTTTGGAGTTTCTAAATACATAATATTGTTTCCAGCAGACGTCCATTTTTGGTGATCCTGATAAATTTTATTATTAGCTCAGCTGTAAACTTTTGTTGATTATTTTAATGTAAATTAGATTGGTATATTATCATTGGTATAAAAAGATTACAAGTTGTATTATAATTTTTATGTTCCCGTCTTTTATGTTCAATATAACATAATACTTATACATAATATATGATTTTTATTAATTATAGCTATTTTGTTCCCCATTGTATACAATATTGTATACAAATCACCAATTTCAGAGTTTATAAATATACTTATATTATACTTAAAACTTATATTATATATTATATAATTATTATATATTTATTCTATAAAATTTATATATTTTTTTTTCTTAGCTTCGTACCACTCTACCGTCATGCTATATATGATATATATAGTATATACAATGTAATGTGTATGCGATGTTACATGTATATATATACTTTTGGTGGAGTCGATATACGCCCGATTTTTGGTGTTTTTTTTTTCAATTTATTGTCAACATTATCCCGCCATCCCGGATTTTGATAAACAGGCACCCTTGTGTGTACGTTATATATTTTAATAATAGGTGATCACGATAATGCGTGTAATACTACAGTAATATTGTTATTTGGATCTCACAGCAATGTCAGTGACAAAAATTCAATACCGTGAGTAGGTATATACGTATGCGTGTATGCGTTAGACACCAAAAACTTTACGAAAGGCATAACAAGTCTTGTGAAGTTACAGAAAAAAGTTTCGGAATCGTGTATAATTTTGCAAACGTTGACACAAAGTTTAGATTAAAAATAAAATATTATTTTTCTGTTGTTCCCGTTTGATTTTTTACGTTATATGTTTTCGTATACATAAAATGTATTATTGTTATTATTTCTTTTATTTTTTTTGACAATGCAATAATAAGACGTTTGAATAAAACATCTGCATAATTATATTATGTTTAGATGATTATTCTGATATTTCCTAGAAAAGAAAACTGAAGAATTATATCTAAATAAATAACGTTGCCCTTAAATAATATCAATAATAACGGCATTTTATATAACATTGTTATTGCGGTGTGAAGTAAACAACTGATGGGAATTGTATGCGGAGAAAATAATATTTGTCTAGCAGCAATATTAAATTGGACGACATCAAAGTAGGCGATGTAGTGCATTAACGCATTTATCATTCGACCTTCGATTCCGATATTATAAAATCGAACGAATATTTTACGCATATGAATAATTTTGTAGTAGTAATTTTGTACGTAAATAATTACACTGCATTATTATAGAACTGTGGAATATTAGACCGAAAACGATGCATGTGATGAGTGAATGCGCTATGTTATTAACTAAAGACCTTTGCGTTAGGTTTATCGTTGTAAACGGATAGTGGATGACCAAAGCTAACCATTCAATTTTTTTCATCTCTAATATCACTTCCCACAAACTCCCTAATAACCCAGTGTCTAACACAACTGGTCACGCTGTAGAATACTTCTTATTTATTAAGAGAATTATTAACAATTAAAAATATAAAAATTCTTGTGAACGCTAAAAACTAAGCTCTTATTTGAAGTAGTGTTTCGTCCATTCACGCTATCATGCCTTGTACATAAGTGTATCAACAAAATTACCTATTGTAAAAAAAACTACATAATATTATTGTATGTATTAACGTTTTCTATTAGAATAAATAAAAAAAAAAAAACAAAATGGATAAAAAGATTAAAATTGCCGTCGTTTGTTTCGATGAGCACAGTGTATAACGTCTATGTCCTGTTTCCAATCGAATGCAAGTATGCATTTACGATACAAGAAGCGGTTCGGATAAATTTTACTATTCTTCGTGGTAATATTTACAAAAATTGGTCGACAATTAATATTTCACGCGATGAGTTTTAAAATATATATTATAAAAATGGATCAGTGTGATTTTTTTGCCTTGGGTGTAGGGGGAACCAGCAAATATACACCACAAATGTCTTCAATTAACTGCGTGAATATAATGTTATTTAATATACTATCTGCACACGCATTAATATATGTAAATTTTACAGCGATTTCGATACGAGTTTGCTTAAAACCGCGTAAAGTGGCTAGATGGCAGATTTTATGCGAACAAGATATTGAATATATTATTACGAAAATAAAGAACACTCAGTTGAAAATGGCAGTACGCCAATAATATTTGTCTCGTATTGCAGGCATTCCTACGCCGTTCGGTGGAGGGAGAACAACGTAGGTACAAGTTATTACAAAAGTGGAAAAAAAACGTACACACAATATATTTTAATACACTACTTCCTATGTACAGAAATAATAATAATAATACGTTTTACACCATATATATATATATATATATATATATATATATTTCAATAGTGTTGCGCGCAGAAATCGAAAAGAGTATTTTTGTTCGAGTGCCTCGCGTTACAAGAATTAGAGGTAAACGCACCCGATGAATTACTAAAGATAAAAGATATTAAGAAGCGGAAGGAAAAAAAGTGTCAACAGCTTCAAGAGAGTGGAAACGACAAAGAGAGATTATAGGAGAGAAATAATGGAATTAAAATCATTCATTTACTCAGAGGGGGAGATAATCCTGGTAAGTCCCGTGTGGCTGATGAATATGATGAATGTTTTAGCACGGGTGAGATGATTTTGTAGAGCTTAAATATTACTGTACGTTGTTGACACAACGTTTTTGTAAAGAATTTGACTCGAAATTTTGCTGTTTGCCTTAGATTTATTTTTTAACATTTATAAAAGAGCTTTTTGTCAATTCAAAAATCGTTGTAAACGTGGTTTTCCACATCAAGCACAATTTACTACAATAGATCATTTAGACGATGGGGAAGGGGTTGGGGAGAATAATTCGAACAATTCGTTTATCAAGTAAATCGACTTGAATAAAATCATGAATAATAACTCTCAGTTTCAAGAAAATGTGACTTTGTAAATTTCAAAAAAAACATCCAGAAAAAATCTGTAGGCTCTGATCGTCAATTAAAATCAAAAATTTAATCGATTAAATTTAAATTAGGTATTCGATTTATAAGAAAATTGGCTAAAATTGACTCCAATAGATATCCTACCAGATAAATTTGAAATATCATTATAATATGTATGATACAAAAAAAGAAAGAAGACAATCACGCGTAGATGAAGATGAAGTGAAACGCATGTAAAGTCACAAACAATTCGAATCGCTCGAATCTGCAGATGGTCGAAAACAAATTAATATTATCTTCTTTGAGTTTTCATTTTTGACAAGTACTGCGAAAATCAATTGACAGATGAAAAACATGCAGTTTGACTTTTTTTTTACACTTTCCTAGGGAGATGGATTTGGGATGAATATTAATATAGTTTTTCATGCATGGCAGCTGGTATTTATGTAAATATATACCAAACTTTTTTACACCTATAACATTATTATGGTTACGATTGAGTGTTTGGGTTATTCATTTTTAAAGACAAAACAAAAAACAGTTTTTGTGTTTTAATAAATCCATGGTGAGTTCGATATCAATATAACTGGATAGGTTAATGAAATTGAAAAATAGTCGAGTATACACGAATTATAATAAACTTTTAATAATAAAAACAATAGGAACCAGATTCAAACGACCTTTGAATATTTGCTAATTGAGTGCGAATGAACCAATTTTATACTGTACTAGTTTTGGTCCATAATTTCAATTCTGATGGAAAAATAATAGAGTCGCAATTTAGATATAGTTACCTACGCAAATAAAACGTTTATGATGCATTATATAATATGTAAATACTGCATACCGAAATAGAAAACAAAGAAACATCTCAAGTGTTGATGATGATGATGGTTTGAGTCGACACGAGGTAAGTTTATAATTTACAAAGTGTTAAAACAAAGTCTTCCTAGAATCCGTATAGTTTTTAACGATTGAAGTGAATAATAATCACTTTCCCGTTTAAAGAATTCTGATTGCGAAAAATAAATTGCAAAATATTATAACAGTGATAAAAACTGTATTATCCATCACTGTAATTGGAAAATATCGGAATAACTTTCATGATGCATAGATTGGATTTACGTATTATCATTCTTTGGCTTTTATTAACCTTTCTACGAACAAAGTCAGAAGACAGTTTTTTCTTTGAATTTCATATTTTATACAATTGTCCAATTTCGAATCGTTTTTATTAGAATTTTATTTACTCTGTTGATTACAAAAAATTTATACTTTTATTAAAAAAAAATACTCCGTGAAAAAACCAATTTTTTCATGAAAAAAAACTAGCATTATAAGGTAATACTAATATGGTAATTTATATGAATCTAAGTAACGTACATTATATATATATAACATATTGTAATTCGTCAGCGATAAGAGCTTTTATCTGATTTATCTGATATTGATGGTATATCGGTCCAATACCAAAATATATTTCTTAATAATTCACCAACAGAAATGTAGTTGATCTTATAGAAAAATCTAAAAATAATTACATCAGAAAAGTAAGATATACAAATAATAGCGTCAATACTCATTCATAATATAGCAACCATGTATCATAATTGTACAACATAATGCAGTTTTATTTATTCAATTAGACAAGATATACGTCGCATACCTGTACATGCATACCTACGTTGATTATTAGTTATTATGTATCACGCCTGTTGTGGTATACTACACTGTTTCCAGTACATAGCCTAGAAATCTAATTGCATTAACGACTGAAATAAAAATAAATACCGCAGAATGTATTATATGGGGGAAAAAACGATAGTCGAAACTTAGGGAGTAAATGCAAACAAGATTAATATCATTGTGTGTGAGTAAATCACGCTTACAGTTTTTTCTCAGTATTCATCGTGCCTATAATATTTCAATAGGGGATTGTGGTAAGACTAATGTATTTTAAAAACAGCCCCCCTCCCAGGGTTCTAGTGGCACTATAATAAAACACATTTATACCTATTAAATGGAGATTTTTTCAATATATTTATGTCGTGGTAAATATATGCAAATCGTATACGCTTAACGTTGGTACAGATGTAAAACATGAATAATATATTTACTAAAAAAAAAATAATAATAATTCACACAATATGTATGTACACAACTGTTCATAAGTCAAGTTTTACCCTCATGACTAAATATACTCGTAATATCACCATAATACGATTTTCTTTGACCCAACGTCAATCCTATTATCCTATTGCACTGTAGTGGCCAAGACTGACGGCACTAGAACAATATACACCATTTGTATGAAAACTTCTGAAGACACTATAGGTTTATATAAGTAATAATCATAACCGGTTTTCGTTAAAAATAATTTAATTTTTGTGTTTGATTTATTCTTTTACGTGGTTTTAGTTGCGTCAAATATTTAATTGATAATGCGTACAATGATGCGATTTCACAGTTAACATATTAAAAACTGAAAAATGTATCTTATAATAAATTAATGTTGAATAAATTATTTACTCACAACCATACACAAGTTGTACTTATATATAAATTACGTACTAAAATAATATTTCCATTTCATGCACAAAGTATAATATAGAAAATAATTGTCAAATCATTGTCATTATTCGTGTACGATTATAATGCGAGAGAAAAATTTACGTAAGCTACGAAAATCAAAGATAACAATTATTTTAGAATGTCAACGTTTTAAACGTTACAACAAACAGCAGGTAGAAATTATTATTTTGATATTAATATATAAATATATATAGTAAAATATACGGGATAAATTGTAACAAACGCAGTCATGTTGAATAACTATACTACGTATAGGCTTATATGTTCACATATGACATGTAAGATTGTTACATAAACCACGGACCGTCCATGATAAATCTCAATATTATTATTATTTATATAAATGTAACCTTGAAAATATTTCATAAGTAGCTTAGAAATACATAATATTATCTTGATAATTGCAACATTTGTAAACCGTGTACACTGTGCAGGTACAGTAGGTATATTGTTGTTTTCCAAGTGTTATTAAAGTGTATAATTTTTTTTTTTTTTTTGTACTTTTTAAGTTTTGAGCGTTTGTATTTATGTATATTTTTTGTATATAATAACATTAATTTAAGACCCTTGAGTATAAAATATAGTTTAGCATTTAGTTCAACATGATATTTTTCATATCATCTACGAAGTATAATATAAAGTTAAAAACACGGCTGTGAATTTAATGTATTTGCATGTTAATTTTTCTACTTCGTGTGGAAAAATAGATTCAGCCAATATTTGTTTTGAGTTATTTAAAATGCAATTACGAAATTTTATTTTGCATACTTTTACGGATTAGAGCAGCACAAATGCATGTTTTCGTGATTTTTTCGTAATATTAATACTTTTTTCAATAAATTGTTAACTAGATTTTATTTAATTTTGTAAACCGTTGATTGTACAATGCAATAATTACTTTACATGTAAAAATTAAGTTTTAATGTAGCAATGGAATTTAGATTAGCAGTTCTAATTATACCGTCTTTTTTTAAGGTTTTATTAACAACAGAAATCAAGAATGTTTCAAGATTTATGTATCTAAATTTGTAATTTAAAAATTTTAATTTCATTATTAATATTTAAAACAATACAAAACTTAAATTAAATTTGTAATACTTTTTTTGCATATATTGTTGAAAAATGAGGAAAAATGAGCGCATTATGCATATTTCAAGAATTTTAAAAGCATATTTTTTTACATATTTCGTCAGTTTTTGGTACATATTTAATAGTTTTTTTATTGCATTAAATTCACAGCCTTGGTTATACGAGTAAGCTACATCGTTGGTATGCGAACTTTATGTTGTGAAGATCTTCGCATAATTGTTGACTATAATGGCATAACAGCATTGGTTATTTACAAATAGTCGTGTTAGTTTTAATGGTTTTATGTATATTTATCGATCAAAGACAGTCGTGGATCCAGAAAATATTTACGGTTGGGGTAAATCATAGATAAAATTTCAGCCAAAATGATAAAAATATGAAATATCCAAATTTATCGGTACAATTATTAGATTAATAAAATAACTGGTAAATCAGTTTAAATTAATGGTATTTGTTATATACTATAATTTATAAATACAAAAGTAAAATGTAAAACACGCACCTATACTACATTAAAAAAAATTTATCACATTACAAAATAGTTGTCTTTATATGATTTTGCAAATTCAGGTTTCATTTTAGTATTGAAACGCCATTGGATATTATTATTATACAATTCGATAGTATGCACCTTTAAAGGGGCACATAACACAAAAAATAATTTTTTTTAATTTGAAAGACGCATGACGTCATTGAGTTTGGCTCATCCTAAATGCTCTTATACGTGTAAAAGTTCCTCACTTCACACAACGATTTCCTTTCCTAAAATGTATCAGAATTTCAATACAACGTTAAGTTTTTTAATTATTGAAAATCGTAAGGGGATTGTAACCCATGATCTTCTGTCTCTGTCTACCACACGTGCAAAATAGGAATTTAGACGTTTTCTATTTCCAACGTACCAATTGATCAATTAATGCGATAAGAATTTTTAAAGTTGATTTAAATTCATCGTTAAGTCTTCTTTAGATCGACTATCCCACTTTTTTGATTTTGTTCTCCGACATTTCACAAAATAAAATTAAATAAACTGAGAACATAAAAATCAACAAAAGTTAATTTTTGTATAATATATTAAGTACAAAATCTTAGTAATAGTTATAATAGTTATAGTAATAATTTTATTTTATATTAGATTTTTATCAAATTATTTCATTTAGCCGTAGCTACAATAATTTAATATTTTTAAAAAAAATTAAAGAACATTCTTTTTTGCGTCTCTATGTCACTTTAAGTACATTATTTCATTGCGTCAAACAAGCTTAATATTAATTGTAATAAGTATGTCTAATACAAGATTCATTCATTCAGTTGAGCGTTATAGAATATTGTAAAAATCGTCAATCCATGTATAAATTTTAAAATAATAGATGTTTAAGTCCAACCTAAATATTATAAATATTTTATTTTGATTGTTTTCGCACCATATGGAACTAGTTATAAAATATTTAATTATACAAATATATAAGTTGTGTTGGGAAACGAGTATTTTACAGTTATAATAATTATTAATTATTACATTTAATTAAGTTATTTAAGTAGTTTTATTAGTTTAGTAATTAGTTTATTTGAATATATTAACTCTCAAAAACCATTATAGCTTGTAAACTTTTAAATATTCCTTATATTTTTATGGTGAGATTATAATTTTTAATGATATATTTTTTAATTAAACCGTCACTTGCAAATTTCAATAATTCGGAGCAATATAAATTTTAGTATTATACCTATTTGTTTTTTCTATCTAGAACGTTACAATGCACGTTTGTTTTTATAAGACTTTAATGCATGGTTTTCCATGAATCTCTAGGGTTAGCTCCATGGAAAACCATGTTTCCCTTAGAAATAAAGGAAACCATGGAGGCTAGATCTATGTTTATGTAACTTTTAATTACATTAATTACTTTTAATTTCGTATATAATTATGTATTTAAATTTTTAAGTAAATAAAATACAGTTTCAAAAATAAACACTTTTACTTATAATTAGAGAAAATACTTATTCATATTGACTACAGAGGAATATGTTAAAAAAATTTCTTTTATTTTACTTTGGCTTTCATGGATCAATATTATATTTTCTTCATTTTTACAATAATTTGGACTCATTTATTTTACAATGGTTTCTGTCTGGCATACATAGTTACCTTTTTCTTAAAGTTTAGTTCCGTTTTTGTTTTTCTTCGGCGAATGATTGGTTTTCGCGTATTACTTACCCTCGATCTTCTCTGTTAAAATTTCCTGAAAATTTTTTTGATTTATATTGCTTCATTTATCATACGCTTTCAATAATTCGCATAATATTTTGATATATTTAACATTTGTGTGATAGAATTTTTATTCAGCACGTTCTATTTCCATTGTTCTGATAATATGTTATTGAGTCTCTTTAAGCAGTAAGTATAAGGATAAACTTCTCTAGTATCTACTGTCCGTAATATCATTGTACAAAGGGGACGCCAAAATATTAGCCGAGCCATATTTTTGGTTTAGTGTAGTTGAATACTTTGAAGATGATTTTAAACATCTACGCTATAGCCCTCAGAGATACATCCAGATGAGAAAATATAATTTTATAATGTTCAAGGTGATAATTAAAACATAAACATTTATCTAAATAAATTTTTATTATCCTTTAGGTAAATAATAAGCGGAGAAAATATACTTCACGGTTATGTTGAGTATTTTGTCCTTAGAAAATGTTTATACAGCCAAATATAACTCAAATAAAAATACCTAATTGTATGTTCTAATAATTATAGATAATATATACATTGACTTATAAATAATACTTTAAAAATAAATTTACTCCAATCGATTAGTATATAGTTTCAATAATTATTATTATTATACATATTATACATAAAATAAGTATTTTATTCAAATATTGTATAAATATCCTATATAAAATATACAATATTATTCATTTAGAGATATTATCAGAAACGTATAAAAGGTAAGGTAGTACATCATTATGAATACAATATCTATACAGCTATATATTATTCCCGACTTTTAAGTAATTAATTTAAAGAAATTGAATTTATATTTTGTAAACTTTGATATTTTACTACAAAATAACAATAACGGTGATCTAACTTTATTAAGAACTATAATACTACTTACTATTACTACTAACCAAATTAAGTATATATAAATATATTATAATGTATAAATTTATATAGATGAACAACACAATTAGTCGATAAAACAGCTAAATAGTTCAACCTGTAGTTGGACAAATAAATACATTTATACAAGAACTATCAGAGAAAACCTAACAAAATAAAACGTATTATTATATAATATATTTGTATAACTCTATGTTTAACTGCATATTTTAAAATGACCTAAAAGAGTATAATTAAAAATACTAATGTAAAAAAAGGTTGATATAATTTTAATAATTACATGAGTGTTCGTCGTGAAATGTTCCGTAACGAGTTTTCTCAAAATAATTATTTTAGTATCTTAAATTAATATATTTATATATAATATCATATTGAACATTTTAAGAGTATTTTACATAAGAGTATATGATAATAGTACAATTATTATTGAATAGGTACTATATAGAAATATTAAATATAGAAGGATGCAAAAGTTACCAAAATACATTAGACTTAAATTCACATTAAGAATGTAATTGTATCAGCTAATATACTTATTCAATTTGAGATTTATTAAAGACCTGATATAGTAATAGGTACATAATAGGAAACTATGTCAGTTGTTTGATGAAAAGTCAGCCCAGTGAACCAAATTTCAAATTTTCTTTAAAAATAAAGAACATCTTAGGAGTGAGACTTAAGTTTTCGTGATAGTATTGAATGAATGTTTCGAAATCTTACTATACCTTCAAGAGTTCAAATATAAATGTAAACAGAAAACATGGTTATAACATATTATTAATAAGTAGCAAGAATTAGAAAGCTGAAAGAGCAAATAACCAGATTACATAAAAATATATTTTTTCCAAACGATCTTAAGTAAAACGTTATACAGTGATAGTTTAACCAATGCAAGGGCTGACTTAAAGCTATAATTAGGCATATAAAACACAGAGAACCAGTATATATTATAGTAATAATGATAATGAAAACTGAGTTTTGTAAATCGATGAAATTTACGAAAATAAAATAAAATAGTGCGACCGATAAATTTTCCGAAAAGAGATGACATAGAAATATAATAAAAAGTAAAGATTGAATGAACACTAATAGAGATAAAACAAGAAAGAGGAAGTATGAAAAAAGCCAGAAAGATAAAATGCAGAGAAACTAGAAAAAAAATTGTATGAAACTAATGGGTAGGAATGAGATAGCTGTAGAAAAGTAATATGAATAGATGTGAAATAATTCAAACAATCTAATAATAATAACATTATATAAAATAAACCATTAGAAGACATTTTTTTGGTGAGTTTTTTTTTGTTTAAAAAAGAAATTCAATACAGCTGGTAAAAACTTAGGGGCTCGATATATTGTAAGTTGTAATATTATAAAAACCAACACGGCATATAGTTATAAATACGTGTCATGCAACTTTTATACTTAATATTTGATTTTAATCATTACACAAAAATAACGGTTGCTAATATATTATTTTGACACATCGAATACTATTATTTACTTTAGTTTTTTACTAATAAATAACACTTTCCAATGAAAGTCAACTCTCGAGTATGATTCATTTAAGCCATTCCACGGAATCGAAATGAATTATTTAAATTACTGACTAGCGGATTATATTTTCGTTCTGTGTTACCACGATCTCTATTATACGACGACACAGCGCCATAACTTTCGCAATAGTAACTCGTTCACCCAATTGTTCTAAATCACGTAGTATAATAATATGTTATATGACTATCAAAATTATATCATTAACACTATTAACAAACAAATCGGATAATGTGTTTTAGTGATATTAAAATAAATCATACTTGTATTGTACAGTAACGTAGTTTTTGATCGAATTTAGGCGCCTTCCACGATAAAATATGCAATTTTGGATATAATGATGAGTATTTGAGTCTCGTGAAAATGTTATAAACCGATATATATATATATATATATATATATATATATTATATATGGGTTTCGAGACCAGATTTCATAATATTTATGTAAATAACACATAGGTAAATGAACTGTGGATATCCTTTTCCTGAGAAAAATAATAGAAATTTCGAAACACATTCGAACACGTTTAGGTAAAAGATTATAAATAATTATATACTGCAGCTACGCAGTGTTAGGATGTACGTGTCAACATTGTTGAAATGCCAATAATGTTTATATCCGTCAACGGAAATAATAATTAGGCACAGATTTTGTCTAGCTATATGTAGTGATATTATACGTGCTAATATGCAATTGCGGCGTCAGGTTACAGGTGAAAGAGAACAAATATTTCTCAAACTAAACATAATAATATTTGGTAGGTATATTATAAACTAGAGACTTCAGTGCCTCATTGGAGTGAACGAGATGTTGTTATGATAATTTATTTTTTATTCGCGAAATTAATGCTACGTCGTTCAAATTTTGGTGTGGTTGTTTCAGCGTATCTACTCGTAGTCTCTAGCTGTAAACACGTTTTGGTTTTTTTTTTTTTCAAAAGACCTTCAAATATTTTTTAATAAACGACCATTTAGATCGTTGTCAAAATTATGGAGCAATACTTTAGCGTAACAGAAAAGTAATATTATTTTGAACTCGTCGTACAAAAAAAATTCTATAAGCTTATAATTTATCAAATTCATTACTATCATGTAATTAAAAAATATTCTTGTTACTAGTATTTATCCATATATAGGGCTGTAGCCCATAAGTGCAAAATATGACTCAAACGCAACCCAAAAGCGCAAATTAATTTTATAAAAAATAGTGTATTTTATTAAAATCATATAGTTATTATTGTTATTAATATACTATATGCTATTCGTGATTATAAAATGTGTATTTAAGTTTAAAAATATATAAATAATTATAAAAATTGTACCTATTTAATTTAATAGCAACAGCTAATAGATGTTGTGTTTAAGATCAATAAAAAAAAAAAAAATTAAGTTCCTTAATACTAAATTTCAAATTTGAAGCCAACAATTTTTAAGTAATCCAATCTTGAAATTTTTTTCTATGTATAAGTTTTATGTTTTTATATTGGAGTTGACTTAATAGCTGGTAATACCACTACTGAGGTAGTAAGGTACAAAAGCGCAAATTCGTTTTGTGCTTTTGGGCTATCGAAAAAAATTTACCTTTTGCGTTTTTGGTCTATCGAAAAAAATTGACCTTTTGTGCTTTTGGGCTTCACCGATACATAGTGTCCAATCTCTGAACTATTTTGTATAATACATCTCCGGAGTAAATTATACTAATTTAGATGCCGTATGATATTATTAACGACAATCGTATATGCATTATTATAAACATTAATGCAAAACGTTTCATTCAACTCGACATTTACCAACCGTCAACACTACTTTGGAGAATAAATCTACATACTTAATGTAATGAGCTTTAATTATATACACCAGTTCGAATGTCACATTACCATTTCGTATGTATAATATACTGTCTGTATAATATACAGTGTATATACCATAATATAACATAAGACGGTACTTACATGAAGCAGTAGAAAAAATCATCCGACACTAGACCATTGTGCCAAGTGCATTTGTATTCGAAGTTTAAAAATAACCATAACAATTTATGCGAAGATTATTAAATTTGAATAAAAATATAAAACCAAGTAAGTGATTATATTTACAATCAGAATACTATACCTGGGTACTGATTACGAGTTCAACGTTAATTTCTACTCGACTAATTAATGTAACAGAATACTTGACAAACCGCTATACAAGAACAACGTGACAATAGGGAAGAAGTTTACACCTTAAGCCAGGGATACATAATATTATATTATTATATTACATTCCAAACAATAATTTAAAATTTTTTATACTGAAGTTAAACGGAAAGAAACACGAACATATTGTTTTCATTCTAAAAACCCGAACTACGTAATGGGGAGTACATTATGGTGTTTTGTATTGTCAATACTATTTTAAAAACAAATATTATTTTTGATTTATTTGAAATTCAATCGAAATCATAGTTTGCCAAAAAAACGCATTATTTTATCGAACGTTAACTCATGCACAGCAAACGACTGGTCACTGGTATATCCGTTGTACACGTTGTCAAACACTGCGTATTCATCCTCATCGGAGATCCCGTGTTTCGTTTCATCCACAGAAAACCGGTGTCGTAATAACTCTGCAGCAAATACTAGCGTGGAATTTTTTTTTCGTACACTATAAATTCAAACTCAGACTCATACTCATATCCCATTCTCGTATGGCCGAAGAATAATAGAAACTTAAAAACTTTCGAAATACATTCACAACAACAATATTAGACGATACATTATTACACTAGTCCTGCTCGTCGTACAGATAATATCGTCAATCTTGTACAAGAGTTATATTTGTAAATAAAACTCTTGAACATTTTCGCAATGTAACACACCAGCAGTTCTTAACCTGTGGTGTGCAACAAACAACCACGCATATGGATCTTATTAAATTATATTAGAAAAAAAATGAAATAGTATAAATAGAAAAAAATTTTTAAGCTCATATATAACAAATAAACTCGCGAGGGAGGGAGGAGGGAGATTGGTCCATGGGACTTCAAACTTCAACTATTTTCACAAGAGTCCACGCGTATCTTATGCAAGAGTTAAGAATCGTAGTTTGTATGCACATATACTTATATATGCATACGGAAGAGCGCGTTGTACTCGTATATAGTGTCGACAAGCCGAAAGACATCAATCAGTACCCAGGGAGGTTCACGAGAAGACTTTACTTGTCGCATGAGATTTGTACGAAACTACTATAAGACGGTAAGGCCGATCGTTCACCAAAATAGCAAAACTGTTTTGTACAGTGCTAGTCAGCCTAACACAGTTTTACTAAAAATAAAAAATAGGAAATGACGTTGCATACGCACACTGATAAAATAAGGACAAAACAAAACATTTTTGCTTTAAATACAATCAATCATGACTAATACCGTTTCTATACGTGTCTCCATTTTTCATTAGGCACAATAAAACAAGAATTGTTTTTATATTATTTTAATTTTTATATTTATTGACGAATATATTATTAAATTATATCAATTGTGTGATAATGATCTATTACAGTAAGTCTAATGGAAAAAAACCATCAAATATCAAAAGTATCCACATTAACACGTCATGTGTTAATGTAATAAAACATTAGGTACTGTGTACCTAATTTTTAAATTTATTCTCATCTGCACGTAATATTATTTTCACTCTTTTTCTTCTAACTTATGTAAAGTATATCACACATATGCAAATCACGCAACCTTTTCGTGACTAAAAAAAAATTAAAAAAAAAAAAAAACTAGTCTTGACGTGACTACCGTATTAACTGATAGCGCATATGTAATAAAAATGCAAACTGTTTGCAGTTTGCAACAAAAATGACTAACACTGCACAGTGCACAGTAGTAGAGTTCTGGCAGTTTTGCTCTTTTGGCGTGCGATCGGCCCATAAGTATTTATAATAATACATATGTAATATGTATATAGTATTACAATAAAACAATAATAATATACGTATAAAGTTGTAATATTTTATTATACGTAATAGAATCCCGCCCCCCAACCCTAGACCCAGAGAGATATCGGGGTTATGAACTATGATAATTTGTAGCGAATGATCGCGCACCTACTCAAGGGTGTTACGTCCTGCGTGGCCGGCCGGTTGGTCGTCAGAAGTCCTCCACCGTCAGCGATCCGTAGTCGAAGTCGTCATCGTCGTCGTCAGCAGCGGCAACGGCGTACGTGGCCGGCGAGCTCTGCGTCATCGCACGGCTGTACGGCGAGAAAAGCCATCCCCTGTTGGCCACCATGCAACCGTACAACACCAACTCGAACGCGGCGATAAAGTAGAGCACGTCGAACACCATGACCGCGACAGGTGGCGGCTCATCGCGCGACTGCGATCGGTGTCCGCTGGCCCGGTGTCCCGTGGACCCGAGAACCGTTGAACCTTCCCCACCTACCGACCACCGCTCCTCTTATCCGGTCCCCCCACCGCGCTAAATCAACACCACGTGCAACCGGTTTACCCCACTGTCGCGCTTCGCACCGTTTCGCAAGCACGCGTTGCCCGCCGCGCACCGCCGTGTATTATAGGTATTATATTATTATAATAATATTACACTTTTACAATATATATTATTTATACATTTGTATGTCCAACAACAACTATACCTTATTATAATATTATATATTATATCATAACGTCGCGGACCGATTTATAGTAGAGTCTGTACATCTTACATTATTATGTACATAATGCCTATTGTGGTAATGTTTTTCGTCAGTTTATTTATTTATTTTTACCGATTTAAGGGTATATAAATGTATACAATCATTGTTAAACATGTTTATAAAGACCTTTGGATCGTTTAAATAATACAACCCCAGGGCATTAGAAATAAAAATAAAAAAGTAAGATATATTACACTATTATCAACAATCCCATACTTAGTTACGTATTATAAAAACAATTTAATATGTCCATAATAGTACCTATACAATTATTATATAACTTAGCAAACATTAATAATTAATAAAATAAAACAAAAATTTTTAAATATATATAAGAAACAATAAATAAATAAATAATTAAATATAATATTATTTAAAAATATATACAAATTAATAAAATAAATGCTTATAGCCTTGTTAAAAATGTGTATTACGACCGATTTGAATTAAAAATTCATCATTAGGTAAAAATAAAAAATATAGTAAAAAATAATAACGTGATTAAATATGAACAAATAAAAGAAGGAATACAATAAGAAAAACTGGTCGGTTTATATAGAGATAATTTATTTTAATAAAAGAGAATAAGAGATAATTATATAAGTTTTTACTAGACATAAGTTTTACAGTTATTATTTATTATTATTTAAAATATATAGATATTTATATCAATACATTTTAGTACAGTATTTATACAAATATTTTTTTGTGTATTTAATATTTCTAAATGCATTGATATCAACATTTAAATTAAGAGCAGTCTTTTAAATTTTATTTTAGAAATATGTTTTCTATAATATATTTTAAAATTTTTATTTTTCTACCCATATAAAACTTATTAAAATTAATTATGTAATTATTAACTTATTTATATATATATATATATATTTTTAATGATATAGTATTTAATTATACTATTTTCTTTTGTATAAATATTAAATAATTAAGAATATAATAATGTGATATCGGAATGAAAGTGAGGAGGTTTAAGGTGTATTAATTAGGGTTCTATACCCTAATTAATACATTAAATTAGGCAATTGCGTTGTACAATCTAATAATAATAACAATAACGATTATTATTACTATACAGAGTTCTATAAATAGCTCGGATCCTAAACGAGTGAAAAAATGTTGATCAGCGGAGACAAAGATGTGTACGAGAAACTAGTTAAAATAATGTATATTTACCTGAGTGCTTGAAATAATATAAAACCGGTACCTATGAATATTTATTATTACAAGCTTATAAGTGTATTATGCTATGCAAATTCATAAAAAAATTGTTGAAATTAAAACAAAAATAATAGAGTATCTAGTAGAATTCAACTGATTATTGTAATTTATCAAATTAATAAGTGAAAAAACCAAAGAATCACAAAATGAGTTACTCGTTGAGTTAACTTGACCGGAACTCTATAAAATGCATAAATCCACTATATATGTAAGCATTGATTTTGTATAAACATATTTAATACATATCTAGTAATATGTTCTATAAATATTCAATTTATATAATATTATGCATTATGAATACTTATATTTAATCAATGATGTAGGTGTTTTAAGCGATTTACCATTTATATATTGTATACACGTTTATATAACTCGTTTAATTTTACTCGTTCTCGGATAAAATTATATTATTGAACACGTTTTACGTAAGTTTACATTACAAGACCACAACATCCACAAAATTTTGACACTATTTCCCCTAGTCCATCACTGTGTTTCTGATATTATAAACCTATACCATTGATTAAATAGGTATATACAATTATATTGACTGTATTTAATCATCAATGCCTATACATATTATGTGATTATAGAAAATATGAAAAGTTTTGTTTTCGTAAATCCAAAACAAACGCGTTTGAATCTTTCGAAACGTTTATTTCTACTAAATTTCAGATTTTTTTACTCTATTTTCTACATAAATTATGAGGTGGGGGGGAGTGGAAAATATTATCCTGTACATTATAGGCAATAGAGTGTTTAGAACCAACAGTAGTACAGTACCACATATATTATGTATTTTAGAGCTAAAGCCGAGTTGGAAATGTATTAGTCTAATATTGAAGTACAATAGTTTATTTCAGTTATTAAATCTATACCAAAAGTTTCGTTTTATGCATCGTACTTAATTCGATTAAACACCCAAAAGGTGAGTATATATAGAATAAATTATAATACAATTATTTAATTCAAGATTGTAGGAGAGATATTTTATGAATAAATATTTATAAAAAGAAACACGCTTATATTATTCATTAATTACGTAATTTATACAAAAATATATTCGATACATACGTACATCGGTAATTTCCGTTTGGTATAACTGAAAAAATAAGGACTTACATTGGTATACCTCTCTTTTTATACTCGATTAATAATGTACGTTTGTTTGCCTTCGTTTTTGTGGCACTCGTAACTTTGTCATGATTTCGACCGTTTCATTAGCTCAACAGACGAGTGAAAATTCGAACCCGAGATTGATATAATCCATAGACAACATTGCAGTGAAGAACCCTAAGCGCAACAAGTCGTCAATGACATCGAAAATTATACGCGCTGTACGATGTATACTTGTAATATTATAAATGTATCATACGAATGTGCATATTTGTAAATTATAATAATACACTTGTCTATCACCAGTAACACCCATTGCAGACCATCGATGTACGCATTATGCCGGTATAATTAGATACAATTGGACCCCCAGCTCGGAACAACATAATTGGCATTATTATTAATTGTACTAATAGAATATTGATGTTATATTGTTATGCGCATGCATTATATAAACAAAGGATATGCTTGCACGTAAATAATGCATATTCATAATTCTTATTCATCGTTTGACCTATTTGTACACCAGTATGCTTAAAAAAATCAATAGATAAAATATAGTCAATATATATATAACATGTCCTGACTGATTACCGCTGAACGGACGCAGAACTGCTGGACGGATTGGGCTGAAATTTTCCATACAGACAGCTATAATGACGTAAGCATCCGATAAAAAGCGATTTTTCAAGTGTACAAATGTTAAAAAATGAGATATTATTTGCGCCAAAACTAGATATTGAAAAATGTCAATAATCAATATTAATTGCTAAAATATGAAGTGTTAAACATTAACTAGCGGCATAAGGCGGCTATGCATAATCGTACAGTCACCGGTTCGAATCCGGGCGGCACAGCCGTCCGGTGAGAAGATACCGCTACCACCCCCTCCCAAACCATAACACGTAATCGAGTCTTCATAAAAATAATCGTTGAATTTAAATAATATAATAATATAATTTAATATAATATAAATGATACAGGCATCAATAATTTTAATAAATTGGTTGATTTTTTTCGATATTTAATCCATCTTTATTCCAGTAGAACATTTATTTTTTTTTTTTTGTACACCTCATTGACACATTACTAGTGGTCATTTCTTGCAAACAAAAATCTATATTTTTGCTCATAAAATGTAATGCTAACAACCCCTATATTTGTATTAGTTTGAAAATACATTTTACACGAAGCTTACACAAACGCTTACGAAATGGGTACTAACAATTTGTTAACACAAATAACGCAAAACTACTCATACACTCATATTGCTCATGATGAATGATAATCATTTACTCTTTAGCGATTTTGAATATTGAATCTCAATTGGTAACTTCATTAGACTATGATGAAATAATTGATTAAATTAAGAAGATTATGCAAGATCAAAAGATTTCAATATTTCACAACTTTTTTTTTAATTTGTTAACATTTTGTTCACTATTTTGTAAGTGCTCGTAGATTAGAAAATACATTTTATAATCTTACAATTTGCTTTAATTATTTTGTTATGATGGGTATCTACGATATTTAACATTCTAGGGCACTCGATAGATTTTTATACTTCATAATACTATTTCCATATCGCATGTATTGTAAGTTTTTTTTATGGATATAAAAATTGCCAGTATAAAAAACGGTAAGAGAAAGTGGGCATAAAAAAATTATGTGTATCCAGGGCAACAAAATTCTAAATATGCCATTCTTTCAAACACTAAGAAAGTACAAAGCCAACTGATAAAATAACATTACATCAATATCGTTTTAGAATAAGGAAAACCGATGGCACAAAAGAAAAATTATTCAATTATATTTAATTTGTATAGTAAAACTGTAAAATGCTTATACCTATATTCAGCTAAATTTAATAGGTCACCTACCTTAGCTATTTCAATAGAAAGGATTTTATTTTATCATTTTTTTACTATAAATAGAAGATCAATATGCAGGCCCGGTAAGAGGGGGTAGCAAAGGCTGTAGTCACGGAACCCGGGCCTAATAGGGCCAAGTCCACGTGGTCCTATTTTTAATATGGAACAGATATTGAGTTAGTAATGGGCTACCAATTTGATATGTGCTAATAATCCATCTAAATAATTATATCATACTGTAATGATGTGTATCATTCAATAATGTAACGTTTTCTAAAAGTAATAAACAACGATTCTTCCGACACGTGTACAGAGAATACGATCTCTACAAAAAGAACCAGATGTTATCATATACAGTAGTCCCTTCCAAAGCGGTCATCCCTCAAAGGCCATCGCCTCCGACAAAAGAACAACGCTACGATACCGCCGCAGATCCTTTTTCTATATAAGACACCCGCGTAGGTGGCGTCAGTTATTAATATACACCTCATCTATAAGATAATTACAGTTGACTATTGAGAGGCTCATCACTTACAAATCAAGATCGACGCCGATCGAGATAAGTGATTTTATATACATAGATAACGACACTATACAGTCACCCTGTTCGGCTCTCGAACTCATTTACCCTCAAAGTAATAAACTTAAATACAGGTATTGGTATATTGGTACTTCTACTACTATAAAGCACCTTCCCACCTTATTTTTGAGTTATTACAATACTATGATATAATAACAATTTTACAATAAAGTAAATTGAAACACTACAGTATTATAGTGTAAGTTGACGTAGATATGTAACATTTTCGAAAAGTAAACTATTAAGTAATAACTATTTGCAAATAGTCTAGAATTCTAGATATTAGTGATAAGTTTAATACTTGACTTTGTGTATGTGTGGGGGGATGGATTAATTTTGCTCTTGATTCTTTCCGCGGTCAATGTACTAAATAATCAATATATTAAAATATTAATTTATTCACTAAAGTAATATATTATAATTGTCTAATCAAATGTAATTTATATTCTTATTTATGTTATCATTCCCCTTAAGCATAATTTAAAATGGCATTTGAAACTCATCCACATGTGAATCTATGATATTGTAGATTATTACTCGAGTTATGAATATTTGCCTATTATTTTTGGGATACAGTAATAAATGTACTGTAATAATTTCATCCCTTCAATAGTGTAAGCGACACAAACGTATCTCCATAACGATACAAAGCAAGTGGAAGGAACTATCATTTTAAATAATAATAATTTTTATAAATTTTAATTTACATCCTTTCAAGGTAGCCTTTGTTTTTTTGAACAATCATTCCTAATTTATTCTCTTTCTATAAATGTAAAAAGAATAATAATAATAATAACGTCACAACAGAATATTTATGTTATATTTTTTATGTTATCTTAATTCACTGTATTGTTTACATTTTTATGCGTATTTTATTGTATACTTGTTATGGTTTTGGTAAACAAGGGGAAATGTTTTATAAGTTCACAGCAAGAGAGTATAAAATATTGTTTGCTAATCTTGAGGACATTTTTTCTCCACCTAAGGATAAGGTAAAATGGTTTGATGGATATATTAATTTCAGTAATAATATATTGTTTTATGAACTTTTGTGCACGTATCAGTTAATACACTAAACGCTCCTTTACGTTTGCCATTAAAAATAAAAAGTATGGCTAGTGAAAATCTATCATGTGAAATTAAATGAAGTTAAGTAACATTTTTCAATTGATTCGTTATTCAATTTTAAAACATCCATTATACTTAATTGAGAATAAATGAAACACTCTTGTGCTAACATAATATTAAATAACAATCAATAATGGTTTATATAGACCAATAATTTTTAATAAAAACCTACCCATATATAATACAATATATTTATTTATCTATTTATTTATTCATTTATTATAATTATACAGGATCAGCCTTTTTTACGTACGATATTTGATATAAAAAATAATATAAAGTACAACAACTTTTAATATAGAAATTATATATACAATTAAATTGATATAAATCGTTAAAAGCAGGATCTTCATTGAACATTGACATAAGATGCCTCAAAAGATCATTAGATCATTAGCCATATGGGACATGTAAAGGAGGTAGTAAAACGAGATGGACGGGAATGAACTTTAGAGAGAGCAGGACAAGTGATTCGATATTATTGTTTACTAACCCTGCAAGGAAATGAATACCTGCAGCGATGCGTCGACGTTCAGCTAAGAAAGATAGACCAAGGATAGTAAGCAACCAGCGTATAGTTATGAGCTGTAAAAGGATTTTTTAGTTAAAAAATCACCCTGTGTATTGCAATTATTCGAAATTACAAGTATGGAGCGCAAAAAATATGTGTGTGTGTGTGTGTTTGTGCGTGAAACGAGTAGGCCTATGTAAATAATGTGTCCATGTTTGTAGATATAGTAGATTGTGCTGAAATTTAAATCCTCTCCTGGTGACAGAAAAAAACGACACGCATGGGAAATTAGATTTTCGCATATTTTTGTTCCCATTGATCAAAAATGTTATTTTATTTTCATGCAAAATCATCTCGTTCACAGAGACTATTTGAGTATTTTCTTCTTATAGGTACGTCATACTAAAAAGTCAACGAGAATCCCTATATGTCGAAGAAGCATGATGATCAAAAAAATAGTGTACACTACTCAAGACTTCTGAGTGTAAACTTCTCCGAAAATATTATGTTATATTGAATTACACGTATGTAAACTCATTTAGGGACATGGTTTGAACATAAGTGAGACTTCCGTAATACAAGATTTTATTGAACGATATTTTCGGGTGATCTACTTTTCCGCTAAAATCGACCTTTTCGTTTACCGCCAAGTCCGTTTACCGCCAGTACAAAAATATATATTTCCTTTTACCGCCACCACAAATTTCAGTTTATATATTTTGGTAACCCTTGGTTAACAACGGGCGATGTTGGCTCATCAAAGCCGCTGTCGATATAATGCGCAATAACTCGAAAAAAAAATTAGATAATATTTCACAATCATGGGTTTTCACTATTAATATAAAAGAGAGGAAAGATTATGTTTGAAATTCATGCGACAACTGACAATAAAGATAACACTTGTCTGGTTTGATCTTTTATAGATTTTACGATACCTATACAATTTTAGTTTGTGTTGAAGTTCGCGAAAAAAAAGTATGCTCCGCACAATGGAAAATATTATTGAAAGTAATCGTGGTAAAAAGCAGTTGATTTTTAAAAAATTTAAATTTCGAATTGGTTCATGTAATAAAGGACTTATTCGTTGGCGGTGTACAACTAAAAACTGTACCGCAAAAGTTTATACAGATGAAAATAATATCTGTATTAACAATATAGATACACCACTGCACAATCATGGTGAATATTCCAGCCAAGCATTGAAGAAGCAGGTGCTAAATACAGAATGTAAAAGAAAAGCTATTGAAAATGTAAGTACCAGACCAAAAAAAATTATACTCACTGAAATCGCACAAAATATTAATTCATCAGATATAACCATTAACGATATAAATAGAATCCGAAAGAATATTTATGAAAACCGACGGAAAATTATGCCCCCAAATCCTACTAATATAGCTGATGCTCTCATCGTACTTAATTCAATTGACGTGAAAACCAAACAAAATGAAAATTTTTTGTTGGTCAATGATGAAAAAGAAAATATAATAATATTTTCGTGTGAAAAAAATCTTCAATTTTTATCTACAGTTAATAATATTTATATGGACGAAACTTTTGATTATAGTGCTTGGTTTTTTTTAAAATTTTTTTCGATTCATGGATATCTTAATGGTTACTATGTTCCATTAGTTTTTTGCTTATTACCAAATAAATGTAAACAAACGTATATTTATGTTTTTTGTGCAATAAGTAAAAAGTGCAAAGACTT